>QLIY01002317.1:0-20367 GCA_003260075.1 Phallusia mammillata | reverse complement strand
TGGCCGGTGGGCGTCTGCACCTGATAATATTTAATTTTTTCCCCACCTGTAAAGTGTAGTGACAAAATACTTCTGTTAAGTTATTGATCACAATCAAATCTCTAAATACATGGTTCGACTTAAACACACATGGCTCAAACCCGATTAAACGCAGAAAACAAATTGTACTGCGAAAATTTCCAATTATCTAGACAAAGTGTATCTAATTGGAACCATAAACAGGTCAGCTAAATTAACATTACTTTTTTGGACTTCGAAAAAAAAACAGTGTTAAATTTAGTACACAAAAATGAAAAAAAATGGAAAAATGGATTTAAAACAATAGTTTATTCGTAGTACTTACACATACAGAATGTTCACGCAGTAGATGATAAAACACGTTTAATAGATAAGATTTTCCTGTCCTTGTAGGTCCAGACAGAGAATAAATCGCGATTGGGACATCATTCAATTCCGGCTTGTCGATAATTTGTTTAAAAGATTCGTACACGAAGTTCCGATTGTGGTCGGTTAGTTTTCGCACTAATTCTACCATATTGTACTCTGCATGTTTTACAAAAGTAAATAAGGACTAGACCAATATAAGAGACTGTAACTTTATGTGCCTAACTTTTTTGCATGAATGTTTATGTCCTGGGGGGATTCTGGCGATATGTTTTTACGAGTTTCACGAAACCCACAATATCATGCAAAAATGTTGCAATCAAGCCCCACTGATAAAAACTGAAAAATCATGTGCAAAAACTAAACTGCCAATTGAAGTACGTCTGTGTATTTCTGCTTCCGAATTAAACTACGTCTGCTTCTTTTCCAAAATACGATAAATAACATATATGTATTCTGAATCTGTAATGGATCTGTGAAGGTCCAACAATAGAACGAATGGAAGATAATGAAGTATTACTTATCCACGACAACCAAGCGTTAATTTTAGAAATGCTATGCCGCGCTGTAAACTGCCGACACAGCGATTAGTATTACAAACTAATCAACCAATAGGCACATTTGTTAATTTGACAAAACTGGACAATTATTGTTTCTTCTTCACTAAACAACCACTATCGATCTTACAGCACACAATTTGATCAATTCTCCAAACAAACTAGAGCTCTAAAGACCAATTAGGCCTAAAGTTTAAACCAACCGAAAAAAAAAACAGACATATACTTAAGATGAGCAGATAAACTAAAATAAAAACCAAATAGTACCGCCCCCCCCCCCCCCCCCCCCCCCCCCCCCCCCCCCCCCCCCCCCCCCCCCCCCCGTCACATCCCAAACACTTGTTTCTGTTCGAAAAAGAAACAAAAAATCAGAAAACAGCCCGCGATTCGCGCCACATCCAAGTAACATTTAACTGCAGAGCGGTAAAAGCGAGGGTTGTTGCACTAAGGTAAAAACGAATCACTGATACGTCACACATTGCATTCCTTTTTCTTTCAGGTAATTTCTCAGAAACTCAAGCAAAATCTCTTTGCCCCCCCCCCAATATCTCTCAAGCAATATCTTTGTGCATATAAGAGGCTTAAACTGAATTAACTCTATACATCCAGGACCGAGTAAAGCCTATTGAAACCAAGGAGTTTGTCACGGTTTGGTAAGTTATATGGAAGCAATCAACATACGCATCGGAAACAATGACGTATCCTGTATAATGTTACGTACGGCAGTGAGGTTGCGATGATTAGCTGGNTTGTCACGGTTTGGTAAGTTATATGGAAGCAATCAACATACGCATCGGAAACAATGACGTATCCTGTATAATGTTACGTACGGCAGTGAGGTTGCGATGATTAGCTGGTAGTGCTTAAAATAATTGGGAAATTTGAAAAAGTCAAACTTTAGTTTCACTTGCGATGCTTACATACATAAATTTTTAAAACAAATTATGAAAGGTATTTATTATGGTAGATGGTATCATTTTCATGATGCGATTTAAAGCAACCTAATCCACTTTTTTTCACCAAATCACATAACAGCACTCAAATTGCCTATTTTTACATTTAACAAACTCCCAACCAACAATAAACCCCCCACTTGTAAAATCCCTCCCCCCCCCCCTGAAGGTATTTATTATGGTAGATGGTATCATTTTCATGATGCGATTTGAAGCAACCTCATTCAAATTTTTTCACAAATCACATAACAGCACTCAAGTTGCCTATTTTTACATGTAACAAACTCCCAATCATAACAAACAACCCTGTTGTAAGATTCCTTAAAAAACAATGCGCGGTACCGAAAACGTTATAATCTGTCATGACTTTCATAGTAGTAGTTTAGAAGCTTTTTTGCAAATTGTTTTGATACAAAATACAAACAAAACAATTTGAAACTTTAGAACTCAAAAGTGGGCATCAAGTATAAATGAGTTTTGCCGAAGAGAGAAATGCGTATTATTATTAATAATAATCACGTACCTTATTATAATGGTTAATTACTGCATTTGGTAATATCTTTGTGCATGTGAAAAACTAAAACTGAAACAACTCTATACATCCAGCACCAAGTAAAACCTATTGAAACCAAGGAGTTTGTCACGGTTTGGTAAGTTATATAGAAGCAATAAACATACGCATCGGAAACAATGATGTAGTCTGTATAATGTTATGTACGTACGGCAGTGAGGTTGTGATGACTGGCTTGCAGTGCTTAAAATAATTGGTAAATTTAAAATAGTCAAGATTTAGTTTTGTTTAGTTGTCATGCTTACATACATCAATTTTTAAAACTAATTATGAAAGGTATGTGTTATGGAAGATGTTATCATTTTCATGGTGCGATTTAGAGCAACTTATTTCTAACGTTTCACTTTTTCGCATAACAACACTAACATTGCCATTTTTTACATTTAACGAACTCCCAATTAAAACAACCTTCCCTGTTGTAAGATTCCTTAAAAAACAACAACTTTCAAAAGAATGCGCGGTACCGAAAACGTTCTGATCTGTCATAACTTCCATGGTGTAGTTTAAGAACTTTTTAGTTTTGAAACACATACAAACAAAACAATTTGCACCTTTGAACTCAAAAGTGGGCATCAAGTAAAAATCAGTTTTGCCGAAGAGAGAAATGCGTATTATTATAAATTTTATTCACGTACCTTATTATAATAATTCATATTATAATAGGTAATTAAGAAGCTTTACATTTGATTGGCAGTAATTGATTGCTGTTAAGCTGTTGTTCTATTGCCTATCCGGCAAAATTAGTATTTAAAATAGCAACATTACGGCCTCCTGCGCAAATGTGATTCGACGTCATAATACCCGGTAATTGTTTTTCAACGTATTGTAACGGACAAATAAATTGCGATGTCATTGCTACGGCTGACAGCAAATCTTTAATGAGTAATTTGCTCGTAATGATATTTACACCCGGGGCAGGTTCAAATGATAAAACTGTCTCCAATTATTACATCTGTTGTCAGTAAATGTTGACAATGACAGGTTTTTTGTCAATAGATTTGATTCATGAGCTTTCATTACCGGGTTCAAAGTGTACGTCCGCATCACTCGGTGTTTGCTTCCTTGTACAAATGTTTTACGTTGATCTAAACTAGCAATAAATAATATGCAAAGCATTTCAAAAGCAAGAAAAATTAAAGATACAACAGTGCTTCCCAATCAGAATCAAACAGCAACTTGTGTTTAACGATATATATTTCACCCATAAGGGCATCATCTGCCATTCTGCGAAACAACTAATATTACCATGCCAACTACGCCATAGTTATCGTAATACTTATATTTGTGACGGTAACATTTAACATTTATGTCTCTAAAATACTTTCTTATATTTCCTTTACAATTAGCTGTCTTTTTTAACAGTCAACGTTCGCAGATCATGGATTTTTTAAATATTATCTGGTACGAAGGATTTGATTTGTACAACGTAGGTTTACATCAGTTTCCACTGAGCATTTTTACAAGTTTATTTCACTCGGTAGATAACCCAGAAAAGTTATGCTTATGTGTTTGCAAAAAGCCAGGACAACAAACTTCACGTGAAACATGCGTTATGCTCGACGGTTAACTTTTACAAACTTTAATGAAAATTTCTCTGATTCCTATTTGCAAATTCAAAAGCTTCCATTATTTTTATCATAATTTTGTCTGTCTTATCCAAATGGGGGGATTCGTTGCCTACTACATCTAATTCGTGAAGCTTGTTATCTTCTTTTTTTTTCAGAGCGTACTTTACTGTGCCACCAAACAATCATCCAATCATTCCTCCAGCTGCCCCTTTTTTCCGCCCGCCCCGGCAGCTATAACACTTGCTGTGGACACTTCAGCAGCAACAGCAAAACCCACAAAGACAGGCACAGCTGCTACCAAAGCTGCACCGCTAGCCAACCAGCGTCGGTAGTGGCAATACATGCAGCTAAATTTAAACTCAAGATTTTGTAAATGCTTAAAAACCATTCTGTATCTAAAATAATAATCGTTTCGAACTTGTTCGTTGGGTGTCTTTCTGCAATGTTTCATTTTGTCAATGATTTAACTTCCGAGGTCAAAAAACGCTCTTTGTAATATACATAATCACAAAAGATACTGCTTTCCATTGGACAAAAGTCACATTTCAAATCATTCAAATTATTACAGTAATAAGCAACGTACTGTTTGCATTTTTGTAAAAATTCTTGTATAAACTGCATACCTGTTTCATACCATATTTGGCCACAATCTTAAGCGGTTATATTTGTTTGGAATAAAGAGATTAGGCCTCACAAACCGTGAGGCTACTCCAGAAAGGAGCCAAATCATACATTGCTACATCCCTCGTTTGCTAATTTACTAAGATTGCTTGTTAAACCTAATGTTTCGTAGCCGGTTAAATGTTGTACGTTGCTTTATGTTATTTGTTTCAAATATTATCTTCGCCTATAAACTAAACCAGTGTGCGATATATTTGGCTTCAGTTGTGAAGTGTTACAGCAGGGTTTGCGCCGTTAGCGAATTAAGTAAGCAGGTTTGGATGAAAGACAGATTTTCAGAACTGCCGAAATAATTTTGTGAAGGAATTACACAATATGTTGTATTGAATAAGTACAACGGTACCGACATTATTTTCGTCGATAAACTTATGAATAGATCAGAGTGTAGCGTTCCAATGCAAGGGCGGTGTAGCTGTGGTTCGACAGACTTGTTTGGTCAGCGTTTGAGTAATGTGTTTTTTAAGCAAACATGCCAATCGGCCTCGTTTTTAACGTGTAATTAAGTGCAACTTAGGCCCATTTAAATAAATTGTATCTTGCATTTTACGAAAAGTACAAAAGTCGAATTTGCTAGTTTGCTTTTGTGTTTTTGAAAGCAATCAGAGTTTTTAGTCTGGTGACTCGTGAATATATAATTTACTACACACATTTTAGTTTTTGTTCATAACACGAAGTGATGTAATTGTTTTTTATCTTCACGCGTTTGTAGTGCTTCACGTATTCAACCGCCACACGCTCTATTAACTAATTTTTTTATGACTTACGTTCAGTTTTTGGTATAACCTTGCAGTTTTTTTTTAATTCGCATAAATCCAAGCGACCGCATCGTTCCCATAGTAATGATATACTACCTGTCCAACCTCGTGTAACTAAAGTTAAGTGACTTCATTTCAAATCTGCGAGCAACCAAAATCGAACGACCCTGCTGTGAACTTTAAAATCAACTTATTGAAATTTGTCATAGATATTTGTATTGTAATTACTAACTTAACACCTCATCTGCTTTCTGGTAAAACTTAGTTCTCCTGTACTGATTCATTTAGTGCATCTTTAAGTTTTGTTGCAACATTTAACTTGTTTACTCTTTTTGGGTGACTTTGCTAACGAGTGACCGCATTTAGCAAGTGTCCCATTTTCTTTAAACCGACCAATTGATTCGTTGTGTATTTACATCATATTAACTTGCATTGTCATGGATTGGAACGATGCATGCAAAGGGGAGCTTTTTATGGCTAAAGGATTTATTACAGATTTTTTTTACGTAAGGCACATACTTAATAATCACATTTGTACACGTTGTCTATTACAAACAGCCAATATATACAAATAAATTTAATGTTTTGTAGGAACTACAAGTTAACTGAGGGTAAAAGTTTATGACGCTAATTACTAAACCCACACGACAAGTAGGCTACAAACTGATGCACATGAAAAGGTTCATTGTAAAATACCAAACCCACACAAAACAGTAAGTTCACTCTTAAATAATGTCTTTCCAAAGTTGTGTTGTTCTGAGTTTTTATCTAGTATTACTCATAGTAAGTAAAACGACGTGTCCAAAAAAACGGTGATGAACTGCTGTACATCTTATATAAAAGCTTGATCAAAGTTTTCAATTAATCGGGCAGTTTCGTCATGTATTTCACCTGCTTCATCCACTTCATCCATTTCATCCGGATCCAAATTAGGTGGGTCGTCACCTTTTTGACTTCCATGATACGTGGATGCAGCCACCCCGATTAAGCCACCAAATAACCCGGTGCTTCCCGCCGCCATCCCTGCTAAAACACCCTCTGCGGCAATTTCGGCTGCAACAGCAGTAGCTACTGCAGCGGGAATAGCTGCTGCAACACCCACCCCACAAACACCAAGAAAGGTAGCTGCAATGCAAGCAGCAATCTTTTTGTTCTTTTTGCGCCTTTTTCTTTCTTCCTTGTAGCTTTTGCCAAGCCGATCTTGTAATTTCTTTACAACCACTTTTCGTGAGTTTTCGTTGAGTATTTGTTGAGTAAGTGTCTCCAAGTAACATTTTCCTTCATTCAGAAAGGAATCATAAACGTTAGAGGTTTTGAAGTTTCCTTTCTGTCAACACACAAGTTTAGAACATTGGTTCGTACCGTATTATTTTAAACACCGTATGTAATGAAGAATTTTAAAGGTGCATTTCAAAATCACTTATATTTTTCAGCTTGAAATGGTTGCGTTATCTTTCAAGGTGTTTTTTGAATTATTAATTATAACACACAACTTCGTTTAAACAGGGTTAGGCAAATCCTAAAAAAACGTCAATTAGTTGTCGTACTACTGTTAAAACGTTTACCTTTTTCATTTTGCTATTCCACATATCGACAAATTTTTGGATGGTACGAAAACCATTTTCGATCTGAAAGTATGTTCTGTTGTTAATGCCATTTCAAAAGTTTTCGGTTATTTTGGTTAGGCTGATTTAATCATACATCACTCTTAAATTTAAAAATTACATTTTTTGAAATAGTGAATTATTAAATTCTGATCGTTTTGTTGTGCTTTGGGAGTCGGAGTACATGGGATTCTTTTTGGTAGACATAAAAAAGATAACCTGGTTCTTGAGCTGAAAATGGTTGACTAAAGCTAATCTAGACGCTCATGTGACTACAATAAACTTCGACCGTCCAGATACTTATATAATTAAATATATGCGGGTATATATTACGCTGAAACGTCCGAACTAGAACTCTCTATTAAGTTGGCGAATCAAATTGGCGTTTACGCTCTCCTGTTTGTAAAAATCAGATTTTGTGTGTTTTTCCTATACCCTATGCTGGACACAAAATGCTGCGTACGCTGTATCGCGTAAAAATGGGTTGGACAACCTGTTTTTTTGTTTTTCTGTTTTAAAAAGACTTTGACCAGCATTAAATGCAGCTAATCGCCTAAGCGTGTACGTCACTACGTAAATATGAAAAAATGCAACGGCAGTCCTTCCAGAATAAAAGCAACACTGCCCTTTTTTATGCACAGCATATATAGTAAATTAAATGGCGTACATATATAGTCCCCCCCCCCCCCCCCCCCCCCCCCCCCCCCCCCCCCCCCCCCCCCCCCCCCCCCCCCCCCCCCCCCCCCCCGCAGCCAACGGACAGGATATGGCCCGCGGGCCGTAAAAAGCCCAAACTTGCATCAAGGTATGTGTCTGGCCAAAGTTAGACCTCGTCTAGGACAAGCACACTGTCACTAATATTCTAGACCAACCCATGACAATATCCTGCGACCTAGTTGCCTAATAACCTGCGAACGTGACATCTGGGGGCTCGTCCGGGATCTGACTTATAAACGCGAAGTTGAACAGTAACCCCTGTAAGATCGGCAATGGTGTCTGAGTTGGAGTACGCGGAATTAGGGGAGCAGCTAGGGTATGTTAACGAGGAGTTACGCGAGTACGTCAAGGAGCAGATGGCACATGAACTTGAAAAGCAAAAGTTCCAACAAGATGCCGAGGTTGCGCAGAGGAGACGCGATGCCGAGATTGTGGCTGCGCGGAGAAGACTCGAAGCTACGAAGAGAAAACTCGAGGCCGAAAGGAAGACACGAATCCGGGAGCACAAACTGGCTATGAAGAAGCTTGAGTTGGAAGCTAAGAACCGCCGTGCAGAAAAAACAAACAGGGTTACAGCTAATGTAGGCAAGTGTCCAGGATGCCTGACATGCGTGCATAAGTTTGGTAGAATCAAGAAAGTCGACCTGGACCGTGTCCACCTCGTGGAGGGTGAGCCAGAGCGCATTCCAGAGTCATTGAGTAAACGACAACGTCTTACGAGAAGACGGAAATCAGCGAATCGGTGAAGCAAAACGTCGAACCGAGGTACGAGCAAGACAAAGATTCTTCGCAGCGATGCATTGAAGAGGAAGTGCAGATGTTTGACAAGGAAGAGTCGGTCTCTGTGGCACAACAATCTACGGAGCAAACCGACACGATTCAGACGAGCTCTGATGAGAACGAAGCAGAGTCGTCGCAGAAGCTGATCAAAATGCAATTACATACAGTGGAGGGAAGTAAGACGTTTTCTTTGAACCAGAAGACGACGGAGCAGAGCGCCATAACACCTACTGTCGTCGATAAGCGGGATCAAGAATTGTTTCAATGTCGCCCTAGTGCTGAAGTACAAATGGTGGTTGCAAAACGTCATGTTTCTCCATTGCAACAGATCCTCGAGCAACCAACTGATGACAATTTCGTTTTCGTGCCGACCAGTGGGAGCACCGACCAGAGCGCATTCACCTGTGTACTGCCATCCATAACAACCCACTGTCAGATGCAACAGCCAAGCAAGACAGGTGACCAATTTGCGGAATCATCTTTCCGAGATTCGAAGCCATGTCACTTTGGAGGGCATTTCCACCCGAGGAAGCAACACCTTCAGCAACGAAGAGCTTTGATCTTTGTTTGGCACTGATAAGTTGCAGAAACATTTGTGTTAGATTGGGCGAGATTTTCTTGTTTGAAGAAAACAAGAAAATTGTTTTCAAAAACGGTGTTGTGTCACAAATATTCTAGACCACCCCATGACAATATCCTGCGACCTAGTTGTCCCAGTTACAACGCATCACGGGCAATTTATATACGTCTAGAGTCTATCGTTGCAGGCGCTATTGTGTTGTCATTGTTCTAGTGTGCCAGTTTTTATCGCGTCGCCGTCGCCCGTTGCAATGTTCATTGTTTTATCTGTTCATTTATAGGAAATGGTCACAACGAGTTAACGCCGTTCTCCCCGATCATCGTAATGCAAGGTATATAAGCGCCCCCATCTAACGACAGAGAAGAAGATAGAGGATAGAGATAACTGCGAAGTAGTACTGGATTGTTGTTTTGATTACGTGTGGTTGAACGTGAATAAGTGTAAAAGAAGAGGTTTGCTGCCGATGAGAGTACACGAGCGTTAGCTGTTAAGGTACTTCCGATAGTCAGTCCCAAACTTTTGCGTACCCGTGAAAACGGAACGTGACACACACCTCCCCATAAACACGATTTTTGAAGACGCACCTTGTCGCCAGCAAATGGTAATCGATTAAGTCAAGCAGTGCCAATTGGGTGGACAAAACCAAAAACCCATGAAGAAAGCAATTTCAAATGTTGGATTTGCTTATTCGCTTCGTTGGTTTTACCGACTAGCCGTTAGAGCAGCGTCCTAAACCTTAGGCGAGAAAATAATAGCCTTACAATATCGTGTGTTTACAGATTTGGCAAAGTACCTCATCCTCTTCTATTTTCTTGTTCAACATTTGCGAGTATTCGTTGATATCTCCGATGGAGAATCTCAGCATTTGTGTTTCCGCTTGTTCTTTTGCAGCTTTGTGCTTTAATCGATATGGCTCTCCATTCACGTTTCTGAACTAAAACAGACAAGGTTTCTAAATCCATTTTTAACAAGTAGTTTCATGCGTAAAATTAGACATTTTCTCCATTTTGTTTCTTGACAACAAACATTTTTATCTACAAAACAAAACTTACTGGTTCAATTGCCGAGATGTAACGTTGAAGGCAGACTTCCACTTCATTTTTCATCACCGAGTCGAAGAAGTTCTAAAGCAATGTAAACGTTTGACGAAAGTATATTAAATATATTGCACGAAGTTTTATTTTTTGTTTTATTTTTCTTGAATTTTTGGCGTATAGTAGCCTAGCCTGCAATTACGCAGCTTTGTTTTGAAACAGATTCACATTCCTGCTTACATCAAAACCCACTACTATAGTAACTGCATCCGCACGTAAAGAACTCGTTGCCAGCTACGCTACAATTGCACAAAATTGTTTTAACCTCAAAGGTAGATTCCGGTTGATGAAGTTGCGAAGCGCTCATAGTCATTTGCATGTTTTGTGCCAAGCGAAGAATATCTTTTCCCTTTGGTGCTTCTTGGATTGCTTGATTGAGGTTATCTTGTGAAAACAGCAACTGATGCAGATCTCTTATTTCTTGCCAAGTTTCAATGTCAATGTCTAAAATTAAAAGAAAATACAACTTTTCAAAATTTTGACAAGTAACTTCGGCTGGTGGTAGTTTCATGAATAATTGATTTGATTTACTGGGCAAATAATAACCTTGAGGGTCATTTTGTTTCACGGAGACGGGTTGCTTTAAAATCAAGCTGAAAAATGCAAATAAATCACTTTAGTTTTGTACAATACTGTAGATTACCATGCAGTTAAACTTTTAAACAAACCAGAATATTTAGCAGTATCTATATTATGAAACTTAATTTTTCAGGTTTTTCCTTTAAAGTTTACAATAACTAACGAAAAAATAGCAGTTTCTAAGATTATTTTAAACACCCTTATCGAATACTCAAGTAATTAGTATGTTTATTACAGTCAGCTTCCGTAGTTTCAAAAATTGTTTACCTTGAATTCTTCTTGTATTAGTTCTTGCTACCCTTCTTCCGGGATGCGACAGAAGAAAGCATTCAAATGTGGGATAATTGTCGTCCATGCATAAAACGTGTCGAGACAGGGCTGGTCTAAGTTTTACATCCTAATGCCAAATAAATAGTCAAGATTAAGCTTCAAATACTTTTGGAGTTTTGTGCATTTATATTGAATGCGGTAATTAGTTTGGTTACAGAAAATGTTAAATTCAATAAATATATCATGATAAGAATGTATATTTAGTTTTTGTATCTTACCTCGAGGTAGAGATTTCCTCCTCTACGCCCCTCTCGATATTGCGCTGGACATTCCCAGTCTCGCACCACAACGGTTAGTCGTTTTACCTGCTTATGTTTAATGTAAGTTACAATTTAGATGAACATCAAATCACATGTCTTGTGCATCAAAACAATTACGAACCCCGTTTCTTTTAACTTCCAGAACTTTTGTGTAAAATGTAAGAGTCTGGAAAACAAATTCCGTTATTTCTCAGTCTACTTTTTTTCTGTTGTGCTTAAAATGCGTTACTTACTGCGTATGTATCAAAATGAATCCATTCGAAATCTTGTTTCAAGTTGACAATTTGCCAAAAACTAAGTGTTGAGCTTATTGCAAAGAAGTCAGCTTCTTTGCATCCTACCTTGTCACCAGCATTAATACCTTGAGTGTCCATCAGAAATATTGCAACCTTTTTAGCACAATAAATATTTTACTATTTTTCCTCTCATCAATAATGTACATGTCACTTCGTTTGCGGATGTATCAATTTTGCTATCTGTCGTGTTAGATAAAATCCCAAGTTAATTTGTACTTTAAAACAAGTGTTTTAAGTTAACGATTAGTTGTTGGTCACCAAGGAAAAACCAAACACCAAAAGCATATAGATTAGACACTTTACTCCTATTCAAATTCTTGAACTTGTTTTATGTTTTTACGAAAAAATCGTGCTTGTTGGATGATCATTGTTTTTTATTGCAAACAAACCATCAGGTGTGGATGTTTGTGTACACAAATATATATACCTGATCGCTACCACAACCCTTGTAAAACGGTTTGGTGGTCATATAAATTCCATCCGTTTCAGATTCCACTTGACTAGTAGATTTGAAAACTTCTTGGAACTCATCTTGTAGAGTTTCATCCTGTAAAGCAGGGGTGCCTAAAGTGCGGCCCACAGGCCAAATTCGTCCCGCGCCGGCATTTCCAGTGGCTCGCAGCTGCTGTTGTTTCAAATTTTGTTGNCTGTCATAACTTCCATGGTGTAGTTTAAGAACTTTTTAGTTTTGAAACACATACAAACAAAACAATTTGCACCTTTGAACTCAAAAGTGGGCATCAAGTAAAAATCAGTTTTGCCGAAGAGAGAAATGCGTATTATTATAAATTTTATTCACGTACCTTATTATAATAATTCATATTATAATAGGTAATTAAGAAGCTTTACATTTGATTGGCAGTAATTGATTGCTGTTAAGCTGTTGTTCTATTGCCTATCCGGCAAAATTAGTATTTAAAATAGCAACATTACGGCCTCCTGCGCAAATGTGATTCGACGTCATAATACCCGGTAATTGTTTTTCAACGTATTGTAACGGACAAATAAATTGCGATGTCATTGCTACGGCTGACAGCAAATCTTTAATGAGTAATTTGCTCGTAATGATATTTACACCCGGGGCAGGTTCAAATGATAAAACTGTCTCCAATTATTACATCTGTTGTCAGTAAATGTTGACAATGGCAGGTTTTTTGTCAATAGATTTGATTCATGAGCTTTCATTACCGGGTTCAAAGTGTACGTCCGCATCACTCGGTGTTTGCTTCCTTGTACAAATGTTTTACGTTGATCTAAACTAGCAATAAATAATATGCAAAGCATTTCAAAAGCAAGAAAAATTAAAGATACAACAGTGCTTCCCAATCAGAATCAAACAGCAACTTGTGTTTAACGATATATATTTCACCCATAAGGGCATCATCTGCCATTCTGCGAAACAACTAATATTACCATGCCAACTACGCCATAGTTATCGTAATACTTATATTTGTGACGGTAACATTTAACATTTATGTCTCTAAAATACTTTCTTATATTTCCTTTACAATTAGCTGTCTTTTTTAACAGTCAACGTTCGCAGATCATGGATTTTTTAAATATTATCTGGTACGAAGGATTTGATTTGTACAACGTAGGTTTACATCAGTTTCCACTGAGCATTTTTACAAGTTTATTTCACTCGGTAGATAACCCAGAAAAGTTATGCTTATGTGTTTGCAAAAAGCCAGGACAACAAACTTCACGTGAAACATGCGTTATGCTCGACGGTTAACTTTTACAAACTTTAATGAAAATTTCTCTGATTCCTATTTGCAAATTCAAAAGCTTCCATTATTTTTATCATAATTTTGTCTGTCTTATCCAAATGGGGGGATTCGTTGCCTACTACATCTAATTCGTGAAGCTTGTTATCTTCTTTTTTTTTCAGAGCGTACTTTACTGTGCCACCAAACAATCATCCAATCATTCCTCCAGCTGCCCCTTTTTTCCGCCCGCCCCGGCAGCTATAACACTTGCTGTGGACACTTCAGCAGCAACAGCAAAACCCACAAAGACAGGCACAGCTGCTGCCAAAGCTGCACCGCTAGCCAACCAGCGTCGGTAGTGGCAATACATGCAGCTAAATTTAAACTCAAGATTTTGTAAATGCTTAAAAACCATTCTGTATCTATAATAATCGTTTCGAACTTGTTCGTTGGGTGTCTTTCTGCAATGTTTCATTTTGTCAATGATTTAACTTCCGAGGTCAAAAAACGCTCTTTGTAATATACATAATCACAAAAGATACTGCTTTCCATTGGACAAAAGTCACATTTCAAATCATTCAAATTATTACAGTAATAAGCAACGTACTGTTTGCATTTTTGTAAAAATTCTTGTATAAACTGCATACCTGTTTCATACCATATTTGGCCACAATCTTAAGCGGTTATATTTGTTTGGAATAAAGAGATTAGGCCTCACAAACCGTGAGGCTACTCCAGAAAGGAGCCAAATCATACATTGCTACATCCCTCGTTTGCTAATTTACTAAGATTGCTTGTTAAACCTAATGTTTCGTAGCCGGTTAAATGTTGTACGTTGCTTTATGTTATTTGTTTCAAATATTATCTTCGCCTATAAACTAAACCAGTGTGCGATATATTTGGCTTCAGTTGTGAAGTGTTACAGCAGGGTTTGCGCCGTTAGCGAATTAAGTAAGCAGGTTTGGATGAAAGACAGATTTTCAGAACTGCCGAAATAATTTTGTGAAGGAATTACACAATATGTTGTATTGAATAAGTACAACGGTACCGACATTATTTTCGTCGATAAACTTATGAATAGATCAGAGTGTAGCGTTCCAATGCAAGGGCGGTGTAGCTGTGGTTCGACAGACTTGTTTGGTCAGCGTTTGAGTAATGTGTTTTTTAAGCAAACATGCCAATCGGCCTCGTTTTTAACGTGTAATTAAGTGCAACTTAGGCCCATTTAAATAAATTGTATCTTGCATTTTACGAAAAGTACAAAAGTCGAATTTGCTAGTTTGCTTTTGTGTTTTTGAAAGCAATCAGAGTTTTTAGTCTGGTGACTCGTGAATATATAATTTACTACACACATTTTAGTTTTTGTTCATAACACGAAGTGATGTAATTGTTTTTTATCTTCACGCGTTTGTAGTGCTTCACGTATTCAACCGCCACACGCTCTATTAACTAATTTTTTTATGACTTACGTTCAGTTTTTGGTATAACCTTGCAGTTTTTTTTTAATTCGCATAAATCCAAGCGACCGCATCGTTCCCATAGTAATGATATACTATCTGTCCAACCTCGTGTAACTAAAGTTAAGTGACTTCATTTCAAATCTGCGAGCAACCAAAATCGAACGACCCTGCTGTGAACTTTAAAATCAACTTATTGAAATTTGTCATAGATATTTGTATTGTAATTACTAACTTAACACCTCATCTGCTTTCTGGTAAAACTTAGTTCTCCTGTACTGATTCACTTAGTGCATCTTTAAGTTTTGTTGCAACATTTAACTTGTTTACTCTTTTTGGGTGACTTTGCTAACGAGTGACCGCATTTAGCAAATGTCCCATTTTCTTTAAACCGACCAATTGATTCGTTGTGTATTTACATCATATTAACTTGCATTGTCATGGATTGGAACGATGCATGCAAAGGGGAGCTTTTTATGGCTAAAGGATTTATTACAGATTTTTTTTACGTAAGGCACATACTTAATAATCACATTTGTACACGTTGTCTATTACAAACAGCCAATATATACAAATAAATTTAATGTTTTGTAGGAACTACAAGTTAACTGAGGGTAAAAGTTTATGACGCTAATTACTAAACCCACACGACAAGTAGGCTACAAACTGATGCACATGAAAAGGTTCATTGTAAAATACCAAACCCACACAAAACAGTAAGTTCACTCTTAAATAATGTCTTTCCAAAGTTGTGTTGTTCTGAGTTTTTATCTAGTATTACTCATAGTAAGTAAAACGACGTGTCCAAAAAAACGGTGATGAACTGCTGTACATCTTATATAAAAGCTTGATCAAAGTTTTCAATTAATCGGGCAGTTTCGTCATGTATTTCACCTGCTTCATCCACTTCATCCATTTCATCCGGATCCAAATTAGGTGGGTCGTCACCTTTTTGACTTCCATGATACGTGGATGCAGCCACCCCGATTAAGCCACCAAATAACCCGGTGCTTCCCGCCGCCATCCCTGCTAAAACACCCTCTGCGGCAATTTCGGCTGCAACAGCAGTAGCTACTGCAGCGGGAATAGCTGCTGCAACACCCACCCCACAAACACCAAGAAAGGTAGCTGCAATGCAAGCAGCAATCTTTTTGTTCTTTTTGCGCCTTTTTCTTTCTTCCTTGTAGCTTTTGCCAAGCCGATCTTGTAATTTCTTTACAACCACTTTTCGTGAGTTTTCGTTGAGTATTTGTTGAGTAAGTGTCTCCAAGTAACATTTTCCTTCATTCAGAAAGGAATCATAAACTTTAGAGGTTTTGAAGTTTCCTTTCTGTCAACACACAAGTTTAGAACATTGGTTCGTACCGTATTATTTTAAACACCGTATGTAATGAAGAATTTTAAAGGTGCATTTCAAAACCACTTATATTTTTCAGCTTGAAATGGTTGCGTTATCTTTCAAGGTGTTTTTTGAATTATTAATTATAACACACAACTTCGTTTAAACAGGGTTAGGCAAATCCTAAAAAAACGTCAATTAGTTGTCGTACTACTGTTAAAACGTTTACCTTTTTCATTTTGCTATTCCACATATCGACAAATTTTTGGATGGTACGAAAACCATTTTCGATCTGAAAGTATGTTCTGTTGTTAATGCCATTTCAAAAGTTTTCGGTTATTTTGGTTAGGCTGATTTAATCATACATCACTCTTAAATTTAAAAATTACATTTTTTGAAATAGTGAATTATTAAATTCTGATCGTTTTGTTGTGCTTTGGGAGTCGGAGTACATGGGATTCTTTTTGGTAGACATAAAAAAGATAACCTGGTTCTTGAGCTGAAAATGGTTGACTAAAGCTAATCTAGACGCTCATGTGACTACAATAAACTTCGACCGTCCAGATACTTATATAATTAAATATATGCGGGTATATATTACGCTGAAACGTCCGAACTAGAACTCTCTATTAAGTTGGCGAATCAAATTGGCGTTTACGCTCTCCTGTTTGTAAAAATCAGATTTTGTGTGTTTTTCCTATACCCTATGCTGGACACAAAATGCTGCGTACGCTGTATCGCGTAAAAATGGGTTGGACAACCTGTTTTTTTGTTTTTCTGTTTTAAAAAGACTTTGACCAGCATTAAATGCAGCTAATCGCCTAAGCGTGTACGTCACTACATAAATATGAAAAAATGCAACGACAGTCCTTCCAGAATAAAAGCAACACTGCCCTTTTTAAGCACAGCATAAATAGTGAATTGAATGGCGTACATAAATAGTCATATTTTGGAAACGTGTTATAATTTACTTGACACCAAGACAGGTGCAGCCAACGGACGGGATATGGCCCGCGGGTCGTAATATGCCCAGGCCTGCACCAAGATGTGTGTCTGGGCAAAATTAGACCTCGTCTTAGACAAACACACCTTCCCATAAACACGATTTTTGAAGTCGCAGCTGGTCGACCAAACGGTAATCGATTAAGTCAAGCAGTGACAATTGGGTGGACAAAACCATAAACCCATGAAGAAAGCAATTACGATAGTTGGATTTGCTTATTCGCTTCGTTGGTTTTACCGACTAGCTGTTAGAGCAGCGTCCTAAACCTCGAGGAAATAATAACCTTACAATATCGTGTGTTTACAGATTTGTCAAAGTACCTCATCCTCTTCTATATTTTTGTTCAACATCTGCGAGTATTTGTTAATGTCTCCGATGGCGAATCTCAGCATTTGTGTTTCCGCCTCATTTTTTGCAGCTTCGTGCTTTAATCGATATGCCTCTCCATTCAAGTCTCTAAAGTAAAACATACAACAAGTCGTATGGGACATCGAAACGTTGGCATATTAAAATAAAAAAACTGCCGGACAAAGTAGTTTCATGCGTGAAATTTGTCAAGACAATTTTCTACATTTTGTTTCTTGGCAACAAAATTTTTATCTGCAAAACAACACTTACTGGTTCCATTGCCGAAATGCAACGTTGAAGGCAGACTTTCATTTCATTTTTCATCACCGAATCAAAGAAGTCCTAAAGCAATGTAAACGTTTGTCGAAAGTATATTAAATATATTGCACGAAGTTTTATTTTTTGATTTATTTTTCTTGAATTTTTGGCGTATAATAGCCTGCAATTACGCAGCTTTGTTTTGAAACAGATTCACATTCCTGCGGGGGGGGGGCAAACCCACTACTATAGTAAGACTACTGCATCCATACATAAAGAACTCGTTGCCAGCTACGCTACAATCGTATAAAATTGTCTTAACCTCAAAGGTAGATTCCGGTGGATGAAGTTGCGAAGCGCTCATAGTCATTTGCATGTTTTGTGCCAAGCGAAGAATATCTTTTCCCTTTGGTGCTTCATGGACTGCTTGATTGAGGTTAACTTGTGAAAACAGCAACTGATGTAGATCTTTTATTTCTTTCCAAGTTTCACCGTCCATGTCTAAAATTTGTAGAAAATACAACTTTTCAATATTTTGACAAGCAATTTCGGCTGGTGGTAGTTTCATGAATTATTGATTTGATTCAGTGCGCAAATAATAGCCTTGAGGGTTATTTTGTTTTTACGGAGACGTGTTGCTTTAAAATCAAGCTGAAAATGCAAATAAATCACTTTAGTTTTGTAAAATACTTTAAGTTAACATGTGATTAAGCTTTTAAACAAACCAGGATATTTGGCAGTATCTATATTATAAAACTTACAACTCATCGCGCTGATGATAATAATCTTTCAGGTTTTTTTCTTTAATGTTTACAATAACTAACAAAAAAATGGCAGTTTCTATGATTATTGTAAACACCCTTGATATCGATTATTCGAGTGATCAGTATGTTTATTACAGTCAGCTTCCGTAGTTTCAAAAATTGTTTACCTTTAATTTTCCTTGTATTAGTTCTTGCTACCTTTCTCCCGGGATGCGACAGAAGAAAGCAATCAAATGTTGGATAACTGTCGTCCATACATAAAACGTGTCGAGCCAGGACTGGCCTAAGTTTTACATCCTAATGCCAAATAAATATGCAAGATTAAGCTTCAAATACTTTTGGACTTTTGTGCAGTTATATTGAATGCGTGCCGTTACACAAAAAAAGTGTTACATTCAATAAATTTATTATGATTCGAATGTGAATATAGTTTTTTGTATCTTACCTGGGGGGGGGGGGGGGGGGGGGGGGGGGGGGGGGGGGGGGGGGGGGGGGAGCGGTGTCATCCTTCATGTCCCTCTGGATATTGCTGTGGACATTGCCAGTCCCGCACCACAACGGTTAATCGTTTTGCCTGCTTATGTTTAATGTAAGTTACAATTTAGATGAACATCAAATCACATGTCTTAATACGAACCCTGTTTCCTTCAACTTCCAGAACTTTTTTGTAAAATGTAAGAGCCTGTAAAATAAATTTCGTTATTTCTCACTGAGAAATTCTCAGTCAACTTTTTTTTCTGTTATGCTCAAAATACGTTACTTACAGCGTATGTATCAAAATGACTCCATTCGAAATCTTGTTTCAAGTTGACAATTTGCCAAAAACTAAGGGTTGAGCTAATCGCAAAGAGGTAGGCTTCTTTGCATTCTATCTTGTCACCAGCATTAATACCTTGTGTGCCCATGAGAAATATTGCAATCTTTGCAACAAAATAAAATGTTTTATTTTTTAAACCCATTAAAAATAATTTAAATGTCAAATTGTTTTCCAATGTATCAATTTTTCTATTTATCTTTTTGAATAAAATCGCAGTATCGTAACTCAAGAAAATCCAAACACCAATAGCAGAATAACAAGGCATGTATTTTTCTATAGTTTATTTACTTTTACTAAGTTACAACTTTTATGGAACATTACCATGTCTTTCAAATAAGTCGTGTTTGTTAGTGATCTTTGTTTTTATTGCAAACCCTTAATTAAGTGTTAAACACAGACCTGTTTGCTACCACCAACCTTGTAAAACGGTTTAGTGGTCATATATATTCCATCCGTTTCCGGTTCTACTTGGCTAGTAGATTTGAAGACTTCTTGGAACTCATGTTGTTGATTTTCATCCTACAAGATGTAGGCACAACAATATCACTGGTAAGTTGTTAGCGGTAGTAGAATATTTCAATAAATAGTTCGCGAATTCAAACTTTATTTTGCTGCTTGAAATCAATTTTATGTACATAATGCAAGGGTTTAAACATTCTGAACGTAGTGAAAATTCATACGCAAATATTGGCTTTAATCTTTTTGTTCAGAATTCAAAAACTGTGATGGGAAATTTACCAAATATTCTGAGCAAGTGTATTTAAGACGAAACTGGGATTATGGTTATGTCGGCTAAATTAACCTGATTATTTGGCAATCGAAAAACAAATGTGAAAATTATCGACCGAAAAAAAGTTAAAATAGGAATTGCGTTTTTAGGTAGTAACTTACTTACACTTACGGAATGTTCCCGCATTAGATGATCAAACACATTCAACAGATAAGATTTTCCTGTTCTTTTCG
>QLIY01002316.1:948-20368 GCA_003260075.1 Phallusia mammillata | reverse complement strand
GGGCCGTATGTTGCCCGCCCCTGATTTAGAAGTTTGTTTTGGATTTGTAAATTGCAACATTTGTCCTTGTGCAAGAATTGTCGGCAACATGCAGTTCCTTGTTTAAATTGTATCGGCTGCTACCCTTTGTCGGCTGCTACATTTCACATTTCACAAGTGGTTACTTGCGGGGAAAAAACACAGATAAGAACGTAAGATGGAGACAGTGTACGTAAACGTTAACTCATTTTAAAAACGTGTTAAAATTCAAAGCTGTGGGTATGACTCAGCAAACGTAATACAATTATGGAACAAACGATTCATCTTTTAAACTAGTGTTTCTCCATTCAAATCGCGCTTTCTTTCTTGTTCCCCATTCCAGACAATAAATGAAACGGCGATGCCGTTAATACTTTTTGTGTGACAGTCTCGAGTGCTTTCGAAACATATCTTGTGAATAATAGGAACGCGTATATTTAGTTACTTTACCCCCACGAAATGTGAAAGACTTTGACGCAATGTATTGTAAAACCTCTGTTGACATCTAATTTGGGAAAAGGTAACCATCATGCAGTTGGGTGAAGCAGCTCCTTGTCAGGCTGTCCCACCGGTTTAGCAAACGAAAATATCGCGGGACAGTTTAAAAAACTAAAATATTCTTGTGGTCACCTGATTTTTTTCCCTGTAAAGTTGCCATTAAAACCTGAGTAAAATTGCCAACAAAGTTGCAGAGACCCACACCGCAATCATATCATAAGTTTTATTCTAATTTTAAAATCTCGTTAAACAGCTAGATTGGGGTTAAAATTGCTATAACTGTTAAAAATGCCTTATTTGCAAAAAAGTACCCCCATGGGACCGCAAACCCCAGTTTGTTAGCCGTTGTGGTAAACTGTTTTAAAAGCAAAAAAAAAACATCATTATAAAGCAGGGATGATGAAACAAACAACGAATCTTCAGAGCTTTATGTGTTTGTACTTTTTGGGTTTTGCCCCCTTATGTTACATATAGTGGATCAAATATCAGGTGATTTCTATGTCCTGTCGAAGCCTGTTTTATAACATGTCAGGAACCAACACAGTTTTACCACAAAAAATGTAGATGACTTCCAACCAATAACCGATGGGTAGTGTACAACTGCAGTCTTCGTCTTTAGTTTAAACTGAAAAGGAAAAGTACGTCAATTTCGAAACCCTATACACTGTGTCTCAATGTTTGTTTATGGTGTGGGAGGTAACTACCCATACAATTTTGTACATTCTTTTATCTTCAAACCTTTAATTTCTTGTGTTGTAAATATGCGGTTTTGCACGTGTGCTTCATCGCAAACTGCTCACAATGTCGATGTGGTTGTTTTATTTCAACACCGGTTTTCAAAACAATGATTTTAAAAGGAATCTAAACAAAGTAAGCAAAACAAAAGAGTGAAAAGAGTCAAAACATGTATGAAGTATAATTTGACGAACATTAAAGGCAAAACTCGAAAATAATTGGTTGCTTAAAACTGCGAGTAAATCACATTACATGTAAAAAAAAATGTATCTGGTTGGAAACAAAGTATGCAGTATTTTCATATGTTTTGATTTCATTGCTGTCGACAAAACAACGGCAAAATTGAGCATCAGACCTACGCAGGTTTGAACAACAAAAGAACCGTTCTTTTGTTTTACCAAAGATTCCCTTTTATCTAGTACTGACATTGTTGCCACAACAGCGAATTCTCAACATCATTTTATAAAATTCACTGCTGTTGGCAAATCCAAAGAGCGGATCTTTTTTTATTTATTTTTCTAATTGATAACACAAAGAGAATCGGGCGCCGGTGTTGAGTTTCGTTTTCTGCTTTCATCCAGAACGAAGCTTCAACTTGTCAAAACACAAAACATGCTTTGTCAAATGAGTACAGAGGAACCAATATTGAGCTACCAAACGTACAGCAACAATATAGGCAGTAATCTGTCAATCATATTACTTCACTTCATGTCGTTGTATGTGTATGCAGATGCGTGAAAATATTCTATTTTAAATCAATTCGTCAATAAATATCGTCATTCGCTAGTGCGCTGTTAAGGGCAAAAATAACATGTGCCGCGTCACCTTTTCAGTGCTGTGCTGTACCGAACTGAAACTCGTTGCGTAATTTTTAAAGGACCTTACTGGCAACTCAAATATTATAGTGTTTGTGGCGCTAATGGTGTAACTGAAACGTTATGCTTACATTTCGAAACCGAAAACGCTTGGGTTAAACAATTAATCGATGAATGCCAAGCCGGCGCAGTGATTGCATTCGATTCAGAAACGTATAAACATAACAATAAAGTAGAGGGTGGCAAAAGAAAACAACAAGCGTATGACCAAGGGAAAAAGCACAGAAACAAAAAAATGAAAAGAAAAGGAATTCAATGACATATTGTGACAACAAAGAGTGATAGAAACAGTGTAGTAAATAAAAGTTAAATTTCTCGCAACACAGGCATTACAATTATCAAAATGATAACTTGGCTCAAATGTTTACAAACTTTCAAAATAACAATTCCATCTTAATAATGTAAAGGTTATGCACGTCTTGCCTGAGACAACACCACAAATAAAAAATAGGCTACAAAAGTAAAAAAAAATATATTTTTGCTTTACACTTTGGATTGTACTAGCAAATAGACGCGCTTAATTTTTTTTCGGCAAGATCGTTAGAAACAAATCATTGGTCGATAAAAAAGTTTAGGTTCTGTGAGTCATCACCCAAAACAAGCAGGTTACTGAAACACTTAAAAGTACTATGAAATCAAAAAGTGTAGCAATGCATATAGCATTATTACAAAGCATAACCAAAAAGCAATAGCATTTTTTTTACAATGACGATGTGGAAAAGATCATAACAAGTGCGAGAAAATTGTAGATAAAAAATTGTAGGCGACGCAAAAATGTCAATTTTTAACATCCAAATACCTAACCAAAAGTTATTGAGAATGTGTTTTGCAGGAATTTGAACTCTGCATTACTAGTTTTCTCTTTATTTCAATTTTCCAACTCCGACATGAAAGATAATCTTTCATTAAATGAGCTTCTTCTTCGTCCCTTGGTCCGAACGAGGTAGACATGAAGAGAAATGATTTTGGACTTTTCAAAAAAGGGAGAGCTAAACCTGATAACACACCTTCTACACTTCTGCTTGTCACTTTTATTTCAGGCTCCACGTCAATTCGTTTACGGTCACAGCATTGACAAGATCCATTTTTGTATGGCCCAATTTCCAGGACAGTCTGACCGTCTCTTGTCCCCATTAAGGTTGACCCTCCCCTGGCCACGTTGTCATTCCTGAACTCAACATTGAACGCAACCTGAAATGCAATGTAGTTTTTTTATTTCAAACCTTGACGGATGACGAGCTATCTTTCTTTCAATAAACAACATACTTGTGCCAAATCATTATTTGCCAGTGAAGCACCACCTAAGCAAATGATAGCTGAACAATTTCAGATAATTTTGAAATGTTCCGCGGTAAGATTTTGTTTAAGCTCTGTGTACGAATCGCAAACCATCTTTGCACCGTAACTGTGGCAAAACCATATTAAACTGATTTTACCACATTGAATGTGGTTACGTGCCACGGATTTAACTTTTTCTTTTAACTTCATGTCAGGTTTCAATCCATAAGTGCAGTTATTAGGTAGAATTTCTTCGATTCCTGGTTCAAAGTCCTGAGGGAAGACCGTTTTCCTTATCGTCTTAAAGGTCTCCCTGAAGTGCGAAGGATTCCTGCCCCCCAATCCTGGCACAAAATACACATGAGCATTTGGGCAAGTTGTCATATTTCGAAGCTTAACTTATAAACTTTATACTTCTGAGTAAAATAACATTCGATTTTTACAGAAACATTTTATAAAAACCTGCAACCACTCACTAAGGTTTAAACATCAATAAAAACTTAATAACACACGTTCAAATAGGCAAGTCTAACTTTATCTTTCCTGCGTACAATTTTGTTGTGCGAGAGTATAGAACAAAGAACTTTGGTGTTCCCCCCCCCCCTTATAAAAACCTGCAACCACTCACTAAGGTTTAAACATCAATAAAAACATAATAACACACGTTCAAACAGGCAAGTCTAACTTTATCTTTCCTACGTACAATTTTGTTGTGCGAGAGTAGAAAAAAGAACACTGGTGTTTTAACTGTTATGTCTGTATTGTGTCTCATTCATTGTCCGTGATTGATGGCGAAACTGGACTCCGACCAACAGGAATGTGAGAAACAAAAGATGTGCTCTTTTGTACCACATCGATTAGTGCGTCTGATTGCACGCACATTTTAAAATCCCCCCCCCCCAGGAATGTGAGAAACAAAAGATGTGCTCTTTTGTACCACATCGATTACAGCTTCTGATTGCACGCACATTTTAAAACAACTCAACGAGAGCATATTTGCACTTCATTTTGAGCCTAAAACCGAAATGGTTGCCAACAATAGCTGGCTTTTTCTCACGACAGATATTTGACCGCGTTTGTTCAAAATGAAGACCAAATATGGACTCGATAAGTTGCTTTAACATGCCTTCGTAATCACAAGCACTTATTCCCCCTAAGCCAGCCACATAAAACACATCTGCTTTTTTGCACAATGTCGACATATTGATCCTGTGCTAATATGTGACAAACACATAGTTAAAGTTAATACATAATACATAATACATATTTTTTTAGTCATAACCTGCTAAATGCAGCAGTGGCACTGCTTGTTTACAGCAATGCAACATTACAAAAAGGCCTGCTGTATCTTTTATGTAACTTTCCGTTGGATCAGGTGACGCTGATAAAATTTTCCATGCACTTAATGTTTAAACCCAGGTTGCACGTAGCACCATGCAGGGTGTCAACGATTTTATGGCGAGTATACGACTTAAAATATCAAAAATTGAAATGCATCAAGTGCATTAGTTCAAATCGGTAAAGTTTTGTTGCTTTCGGCGCCGTGTGAACAAACAATGCATGTTTGTACATTGTCTGAGCGTGCGAAATGTTCTTTTTACGAGGAGAATGCAAGGTAGTCGAATGTTCCTTTAGCTCAGTTGTAAAAGTAGCTGCCATGTTGTGTAAGAATTTTAAAACTGTTGTAATATTGGGACTTGGTGGATATGATGAGATTGACGCAAGACCTGATGCCCGAAGATTGCGAGAAACAATTTTTGGATTGGATTACGAATCGAATCAGCTTCAGATTTTAACAAACAAGAGTAATTTGTTTAATGCGTTTCGAGGAACTTCGGCTGATGAAAACCTCAGCAATTCTATTGAAGCACTGATAAAAACGCTATTGAACCAGTCCTGCGACAAAATTGGTTTAGTGTTTTTCGCCCACAGTCATGGGGCTAAAATGCTCGTAAAAAACATCAACAAGATAAGAAAAGAGATTTCGGAAGAAGACGCTAAAAAACTTTCAAACAAAATGGCTATTGTTACTCTCGGTGGAGTGACGTTTGCTGAACGCAGTCTTGCAAAGGTAAAAGCGTATTCAACAATAAATAAAAACATATTTGTTATTTTATTTGAAACTGTACGTGATGGAAATTTTCCTTTTTGTTTATTTCTGCCCTACCACAGCAAAATTTTATTGTTTGCCCCCCCCCCCCCCCCCCCCCCCCCCCCCCCCCCCCCCCCCCCCCCCCCCCCCCCCCCCCCCCCCCCCCCCCCCCCCCGAAAACACAAAGGTTATCCTTCTGTAGGAATTGGACCGGTTACAAATGGCATCTGTGAATGTTGTCGCTATGCGGTTGCGCAAGAGCAGACCGCTGAACTTGAAGTTCAACAAACAGAACAGTCGTTGCTGGACAATGTGCGGAACATAGGGAAAGGTTTTGGCATGCTTCCGCACGTAATTAAGCCTGGTGGGCACTTCATCGGTGACTATTTAGCCTGTCGAACCTGGAGAATTAAGTTGAGAGGGGAACTAGGGGTCGGTGACAACTGCTCTTGTGTGGCAAAGGACTCTGGGAAGACTTCAATGGGAGTGTAATATCATTTGTAATGTTGTTATTTTAATTTATTCGCATATTTGGTGTACTGTCGCAATTATTTTGTACTATGTGGTATCAAAGTTCTAACTTGTCAAATGAAAAAAACCTTCTTGTCTTATACATAGGTATATATAGCTGCTATTCTCTGCTATAATGACAACGTGTCCAAAAGCTCATCTTTATTATGTTCCGGGATTGGGATGCAGAAACCCTTCCGACTTTAGAGGAATCTTAACAACCATCAAAGAAACTGTTTTTGGTCTTGAGTTTACTCCAGGGTTTGAACAAATTTTGCCAAATAGATGCAATTTAGGATTGAATCCTGACAAGAGATTAATAGGGAAAATTAAAAATGTCCCCCCCCCCACTACAGAAAATGATTTAAGAAATGATGATTAATGTTGATCATAAGATCTGTTTGTTGTACTGAGATACTTTGTTGGTGTTTTCGTATGCTATTGCTTATACAGTTGTATTTCACTGGCGTTTATGTCGTTATTTTTTAATTGTAATTTGTTGTGTCTTTAAATGATTTTGTACAAACTTCAAAATTTACAGAGGCTGGGAGTGATATTAATCTTAAAATGGAAACTTGCCCTAATGCTTATTTGTATTATGTCCCTGGATTGGGAGGCACAAATCCCTTAAACTTCAAAGAAAGCTTGAAAAATATAAAAGAAACTGTTTTTGGTATCGAGTTTGAACCGGGCGTTGAAGAAGTTTTGCCTAATAACTGCCAATTCGGGCTGAAACCTGACAAATATTTAAAAAATAAAATTAAAAAGATTGCAGAAGAGCATGAGCAGTGTGGCAAAATCAGTTTAATCTGGTTTTCCCACAGTCATGGTGCAAAGATGGTTTGTGATTCGTACATAGAGATGAAACAAAATCTACCAGCAGGACATTTCGAAGACATTCGAAATTGTTCAGCTATTATTTGCATGGGTGGTGTTGCACTGGCACCAGCTGATTTAGCGCAAGTATGGCACAGTTAAATATGTTTTGTAATGTTTTGATTTGTAATCCATCAGTCTTGTAATTAAGAAAACTTCTTTTGTATTTTAGGTGGTATTCAATGTTGAGTTCATAAATGACAACGTGGCAGTTGGAGGGTCCAACCTTTACGGACAAGGTGCGGACGGACTGTCCTTCGAATCGGACCATACAAATCTGGCTCTTGTGAATGCTGTGATTCAGATCAAGCGATAAACCCTGAATTCAAAACTATAAGCAAAAATTGGGTCGAGTTGTCAGGGGCTTAGCATTTATCAGCGTTGAGATCTCGTCCCAGTCTTCAGAAAAGAGAACCCAGTCTTTTTGACGTCACTTGTCTCATTTATTATTATTTTTGGCTTTAGCTAATGCATTCCGGTCCTTTACTGAACTCAAACAGTGAGATACAAATCCATCTATCGCCTAATACTAATCCGTAACCAAGCTTATGTCAGTTATTACCATTTTTATAAATCTTTTCACCCTTAAGAAATATGAGCATTTTTGATGTTCTACACGAATGTAGCTGAAAAAAAAATATGTTAATTTTTGCTTTGTTTCTTGCTTGTAAATGCTAGTGGGACATAATAATATTGAATAGAAAGTTTATTTATGTTTACAAAGCATTTTGTTATTTTGCGTGTTACTTAAACATTGTAGCTTTAACTGGTTTAACATATCTTTTTCGCTTGAGCACTTCATTATTTCTTGCTTCACAAAGTTACAAAGTTGCATTCCAATTGTGCTGGTTCGATTTTTCTCACGTAACTTAGCTCAATTTTTAGTTTTTGTTGTTGTAAGCAGCTTGTTGTAAAACTCAAAATTTAGGCTTAACAAATTTATTCGGGCGAAAAAGCTGTGTTCGCAAGTCTTTTCCGCCTTATTACGCACTAAAGAAACCTTTCAACGGTGCTAAACGAACATCGCGTCGTCTAGTATCATTTTTAAAGCATTATTGTTTGTTCACTAACTCCAAATACACGAAAAATTTGGTTCATTCGAAGGCTGCCAACGACGACCAAAGTAACGACAAAAACCCACCGAACAACGCTGTTTAAGGCGGCTAAAGTGATTGTAATTATCTTAAATGCGCAAATGACTCAAGATTGAGGCCATAAACCGCTCGAACTCGTCCAACTTGGTAGGAACTAGAGACGAACAGACTGTTCTCGGATATGTGTCGGGATAACAGATTTTTGTGCACAGGTTTTGGTACTGTACAGAATGCAGACAAAAAACTAAGGGCTTATTTGTCAACTCTTGCGATTTGTGTCAAACCAGCGTCCCCTGTGGGCGTTTGCAATAACGAGGGCGCTGGAAATAAAATTGGCATTTTGGGTAGCGGGGATTGAACCGATATGTTTGTACTGAACTTTGATTTGCACCAAAAATATTTCCCAATCTCTAAGATTTGTATAAAGAAACCAAAAAAAAAACGCTTTGGGTCATCTATAAAATCCAAAGATTTTGCTACAACACCCTGACAACGATCTTTGTGGAATTTACGCTGCTAGCTGAAAAAATACTTTTTAAACCTTTTTTTAAACTGTAAGTCAACCTACTTCTATATTTTAACATTACCCAAAATCGTAATTATCACTGTGATTAGCGCTTTCATGCGAAAAACTTTGCGCCTCATCTTCGGTAGATCTACTAACACAGGAACTCACAGCACACATGATTTGCTATAAATACCGATGGAGGGCGTAAATAGCGTACTAGCTTCTTAAGTTAATTTTGTTGTTATTATTATTATAAAACCCCAGACTGACCCTAATAGCTCTATATGTTAGCTTTTTTCCACAAACTACATTTAAAATGTTTGAGTCCGTCACCTTCCGGAAGTTTTCAAACCTGCGGGCAGTGAGTACCTGTGTTCGCAGTGTCACCCTCTTCTTCGACAAGTGCGGTAAATGACTACATAAACGTAATAATGTTTATAAACTTTAAACAACAGAGATCGACATNACAACAGAGATCGACACTATAAGTCCTGTAATGTAAAATAGAAGTTAACACAAAATGTCAAGTAAACGCGAAAACTACAACTGAGGAAAGCAACACGAAAACGAGAGACTTTAAGCGGAACTAAGGAGTGTAATTAAACTGCGCAGGAATACAAATAACCCTTAAGGCAAAGAATGAACAAAATCCAGAGAGGAGCCCACGAGCGTAAATTGCTTAGTAGCTCGCTGCATTTACTAAAAAACGTTGGTAGTTCGTTTCCTTCGTCTGGGAAGTTACATGTCCTTTGTTTTTCGGGCAAATAGCTTGTTAAATCATATCTTGCCTGTTTCCCATTGCTGTGCACATAAAGTCTGCCAGTAATTCGTGACCAAATTGTTTTGGTAAGTGTTGTTTTGTTTGCTTGTGTATCTTTGTCAACAATATGCCAATAACCATTGTCTTGTATTGTTATACCTTTTTGTTATTAGAATCAGTGGTGGGATTCAAATGTTTTGTCAGCCGGTTCTATCGCAAAAGTCATATTTTTCAGCCGTTACAAAACGTCCATTGACAGTAACCAGTAATGCTAACCGGTTCGCCGATCTCATAAAACGACGGTTCTATAGAGCCGGTGCGAATCGGCTAAATCCCACCACTGGTTACAATGCCTGGTCTGTACTCTGTTACTCGTAGTTAAACCTCATTTCTCGTCAACAAATAACTATTTTTTTTAATAATTGCCATGTCTAGAGGCGCTGAAGTAGACGTTAAAAAAGGCTTACTTCTAATACACAGTACTGTTAGCTGTACTGTTATACTATAATAGGAGAAAAATATGATTTAATATTTGAAAATATGGGGTGTTTTAGGATGTCTCTTGTAACATCATAATTCGTCTATTATGCTGCACCACCTGCTATCAGCGAATCGTTCGCACGCGTCAGAAAATTTGTTACTTAGAATCGTGACTGCACTGGTGTACTACAAGAAATAGTGGTTTTGCATTTTTCTTACAGCATTCTTTGATTTTTATAGTGCGGCAAAATATCAAAATAATTGCAAAGGGTCCAATGTGTTGCATAATTGTTTTTACAAAGATTAAGAAGTTGTTCCAATTTTGATTCGTAATTGCCTGCATGTCATGTATTTTTGCTGTTTGCACCCAATTGTAAACTTTGCTGTTTGCACCCAATTGTAATGCATAGCCTGAAATACAACCGAAATACTTGTGTTCGTTCTAGTGTCGTTCGCTTGAGGGGACTCGGAACTAAGGCAAAATGCAACATGCACTTTTTTTGAGGGGACCACCGCTTATAATAATAATAATAACCACCTCTTTCCAATTCCCTTTTATCAATAATTTGTATCTAGCAGTTCGTGGATGAGTCGTTTTGATATTCAATGTTTAACGTAATCGAAAAAGGCAAATGTGTGTTTAAATGCGGTTGTAGCAATCATTTTCAAACGAAAACGTACCCCTGCAAACCTGTTTCCCTGCCAACCTAACGCCTCCGATATGCACAATAGCAGAATCATTGTTTTGGGTTTAAAATTTGGCCGAAAAAAAGTAGGCTAGTAGGCCAAAGGGATGCGAAAAAGTGCACATACAGGCTATGTAAGCTATACTTACGTCATGGTTGGCAGACTGTTCTAAAAATAACGCTGCAAGGGCATTTATTCTAAAAAATGGCAACGCTTGCCACAAGCTACTGCTAGTAGCAGCCAGCGCTGTTGCACTGCTTGTTCACAGTGGTAAATATGGGGCTTGGAGAAAAACCAGGCAAGGTGTTTGGCGGGCCGGATGAAACAGGACTTGGGGCCGGATGCGGCCCGCGGGCCGTAGTTTGGCCACCACTGACGTAGGCTTTTTCATCTGTGTTACTCATTATAAAGCGTAAAATCAAGAGCTGGGATATTTTTGAGTTTTAGTTTGAAACGTAGAATTCAAATTCTCCGAACTATGAATGTTCAATGTTAATATACACACCACAGATTGAAACAATGCGTTAATGATTTGTAATAGATTCGTGAGAACGTTGTTTTAAAAGATAATTTTTGACTTTGTAGGTCGATAGTGTTTACAAAAGGTCGTTCGGTCGTGATGGCACACCCACTGAGTCTAGATACGTAAGGGACTAGATGTTGTTTCAAAGGAGGCTTTACTGCCATTTGTTTGCCATTTAATTTCATCATGGCTTCTACACAAAAAATTATATCAATTAAATGTGGGTGTAAACTGCCAGGCTTTGTAAAATATATCAATAAAATAACAAACTTAAAGTGTACAGACGCTTGTTTACGATTAATGTAAATTTTCATTACAAACAACTCTGTGCGAACATTCAATTTCAATAAAAATCAAATTTAATTGGAAAAACAAATTCACAAGACAAGTGCGTTAACGTAAGTGTTTACCTAATCGCGACAACACTTATTTCGAGAACCTGCGTTTGGTTTACTGATTGGGTTGTCAGGCCACAAACGTTATTGTGATGTGCACCAATCGTATGGTATTATTGTCATTGTATGCAAAACTGCGTGATATCTCCAAAGCGCCTTTGCTTTGCTTATGTCCTATTTTATCTTTCTCTTAGGTCAGTGCTCTCGAGCGCTACTACCCGTCTATTTATGAAAACAACCATTTATCTTGGTTTTGTAAATTTACGCTTTTTGCAGACAATTCTTTTTTGTTTTATTTATGCATTTAAAATATTTTATGTTTCGTAAGGTTGTTACTGTATTTGAACGTATGTATTTACATGGATTTTCTTTATACTCTTAGTTTGTATTGTTTAATTTGTTATTACACGCACACTTGCATTTGTGTTTGATCTTACTTTTTATAATGACACTCTTAAACGTACCGCTACGTTTGCTTTCCTAATTAATAATGATCTCAAAACTTGTTTTAGTTGAGGCCCTGTTTGGTGTTGTAACACTGTGGTATAGCATCTCATCTTCGGCTCTAGCGGTAAGCCGTCAGTGCAGGAAAATCTAGTTAGGTACTCCCTCTCTAATAGGGTTGGGTAAACTTTCAATATTCAGTCAAAGTTAACCACGTCGCCTTTTCCAATAATCCTGTGGCGATTTCGGGATGAACTAATTAATTTACGTTAGTTCACTGCGTTTTCACTATATGTTATTAAATTCTGTTTCTTTTTAGTTTCTGTGTTACTTTGGTTTACCTTTATGCCTTGCGCTTGTTGGTTACCACTATGTTTAACTTTGTTGTTTTTATTTACTTCTCTTTCGCACGCAACCACAGGGTCTGCTTGGCATTCAAGCCAGTTACCTTGATCATACAGAACAACACCTTTTCCTTCGACACCTTTTGCAATCAACCTCAAGTAATAGATTCTCCCTTTTCCTCCTGGCGATCTCCTAATAAGAGAACTGGGCCACTGGGCTAGCACTCGTGTTGGTCACCACTTGGTTAACGTTGTCTGTTTGTGCAAACTTCTTGAGTAACTTCGAGTTTAATGGGTGTTTGGATTTTAGCGATTTAATAAGTGCAATAATTGCCCAGTTTTGTGTCTCATATCTTACCTTTTCAGCTTGCTGTTACGAGTAGTACAAAACCCCCCCCCCCCCCCCCCCCCCCCCCCCCCCCCCCCCCCCCCCCCCCTAAGAATTTATTCGCCTCTGAATTTGTGAAAATAGTAAGGGTAGAGCATGATGTAGTCATTGTTTTTTACTTTCAGCTGTTGGAGAAGCGCCCTAAACTATTGGTTCCGAAATAGCAGCGCTACAAGTACGTTGGTGAGATAAAATACTTACTAACTAAATGTACCTGTGCGATACCAACTTAACTAAAATAAGCTCGAAGAAATAAAGAAGTTTATTTGGGCGTTTTTTACTTCTTCTCTTTTTTTGTTGACAGACAAATACGTGACATTGACATTCGTAACTCGCCTATGGTTTGCTGTTTATGCCACATAGCAATACAAAAAACATCTGTCCCGATTTAAAACAGTAATGTGTGTTCTGTCCCGTGTTGCTTTAACAGTTTTTATTTATTTATTTATTTATTTAATCCTTTACGTCTAATAGAAATTTTTGTTGGTAAGTCATACTTATTTTACATAGTTTGATGCAGATGTTTTTAGTTTTTAATACTTTTTTGGGAAAATGTTAATCGAAGAAAGCACACAACACATTAGCGGCGCATTTTGTTTGCTAAAGCAATCGCTAGTGGGCAGCAAAGTTCGACATTTGGTGTACCGTTTTGCAAGTGGTCGTTTCGTACAGCTTTACGGTTTGGTATGTTACTGTTTTATACTGTTTTGAGAAGATTTACTGACAATAAAAATTGTCGTTGTATTTTTCTCTGACTTGTTAATATATCAGTGTTATCAATATAGTCCTGTATATATTGTAATAAAGATATCGACCACAACCTGTTTTAAATTGTATATTTAAACATCTTTTTGGCCGGTTGTAAAGTTGTAAACTTTCGCGTCTGTTTTATCGTAACCGGCTTATATTAGTAAAATTGTGTGTTTTGATTTAACAATAGTTTCTCGTTTTTCCTGAACAAGAAATTATGAAGACATTGCTATAAAGCAAGTGAATCAAAAAGAGATTTGAACATTTTACCTTTCTCTGCGGTTTTCAATTTTCAATCTACTTTATATGAAATCCGTCCACTTGTTTTTTCTTAATTGAATAAATGTTGTCCAACAATCTGCGCTGTCATTTCTTGCTGTCAGAACGATCCTGCGAACTTAATAGGCGAACAACCATCCATAGGCGAACAAAGCACGGATCTTTTAATAAACATTTCTGCTTTGACTTTTGACGTTTATGTTTGTGATCTATTCGTGTTAATGAATCAAAACGACTGTGTTAGGTTTCGTGTGATGTATTTATAAGCACCGTAACATGCTTTGTGAAATATAAGGAACCTGCAGGATACCCATGGGTATCGACAATAAAAATACCATGCGTATCGACAATAAAAACTCTATAAAGTACAATAAAATTACGACATAAACATACTGTACGTTACGGTTTATGAACGTTTGTAACGTTTATGGCTGCGTTCATGCAAACCATAAAATGAGTATTTTGTCTACTGATCTTCAACTACATAAAATTTATACGTATGGAAATCCTCGAAAGGATATTACTTGTCTATAGGTTGATGAAAGGGTTGCAGATTATTTTCCGAAAATGTTTGGCAGTTTTTAAAATATACAACACCAGGTAAAGAGCTGTACTAGTTACTATCACCAATACATCAAAACATTTGCAAGTGATGTTTATGACTTTATAAGCTTTAATACATTGCCCCCCCCCCCCCCCCCCCCCCCCCCCCCCCCCCCCCCCCCCCCCCCCCCCCCCCCATTTCGCGTACACGACCGTGGTCGTGTACAAGCGAAATTTAAAGCATTAACAACATTGTTCAAATCGTTTTGTCAGATTATACATGTTTGCGATAGAACCAATAGCCAATACTTTTTGTTATACCAAACTAATCCATCAAAAGACCCATAAACAAAAGTCGAAAACAAAATTTTTTTGGTATATAGAGCAAACTATTTTTCGTATCTAAGTAAATTGTTAAACGCTTGCTTCTATAAGACTTGAGTTTTCGTAAAGATAAACGAAATTGGTTTCACAGAAGCATTGACATAGCGGTAGAAGCGTATTTCCCAAAATTCGCCACTTCTTGCATGTCATACGAGTCACCACTGTACGTGACACCGAAGCTTAAAGTGCTTAAGCCCTGTATGTTCCTCATCCGCCCCGCCATAGGAATTACATTTTTGGCGATCTTGTGCGACAGTTTTAAACATATAACTAAGCGTTATTGAAACAGTTGCATGCGAGGAAAACCAGTATTCGCGATCCCAAAAATATTTGGCGCGACCCCTTATGCGTGGTGACCCTCGCTTTCTGAAGTTCGATTAAAATTAAAGGTATTATAGTTCCCGATGCCAACACAAATTGCAAGAGTAAACATTACTTTTGTTATAAAATATTTTGTTCGCATAATATTGTATACAACCACACGGTTATCATTGTGTGTACAAAAATCTGTTATCCAGACATCTATTTCAGCAGTAAACGTCAAACAGACTGTCCGCCTGATACTTCCGATTTATTTACGCCACAAAACAACAGTATTAGAATGTCATTTGCGGTTGCTCAATCGCACGTCATTGACCATCAGTAATATATCATCGTAAAGGTTTCAGTCAAATACGTGCATCGTTTTTGCCAGTAAAAAACAGTAATTTTATTTTAAGCATTATAAATATTGTGTCGGTCATCAATGCTCATCATAAATACCCATAATGTGGGAAATAATGACCTAAGGTTGGACAGCATTACGTCATCCAAATGGGTTACAAAATTTTCGATATACAATAACGATAAAACCATTATTTTTAATCGGTTTGTTGCAAAAGTCTGGGTCTTGCGGGTCTTTGCAAACCTTTTTTTGCAATCTCTTTTTTTCTTCAGATTTACGGCCATGTTGTGAGAGAGTGGCCTACATACAATTCAAGTGTTACTGAAGCAGTTGCATACGAGAATCTCCTTAACAGGATTTTGATTACAACCGTCCCCCGTGTAATAGAAATCTCGATGGCAGATCGGGCTCATACAATGACGAAAATTTATCAACTTTTAGTCATAAAAGTGGTCTTATGTTGGACCATTAAAAAGAAGGGTCAGTTTCTCTCGTAACCCTAGATTCAATCACAGCTAACCCCAAATCCCAAGTTAACACTAATTGCCAGAGTTAACGCTGAACATTGTTACAAAGTCTTTTGTCTGCATTCTGCCCATCACTACCAAACTGTTCTTCGTGTTTATAAAATTTTTGTCCCCACTCATATATTTTGTATACATCAAGTATAGACTGTCTACCTGAATTGTAGTTAACATGTTATACAAACTTTATGGCCATTTTGTCATTAAAAGCAATTGTCTAAGGTAAGCATCAAAAATACCAATGCTGACCCTAGCATCGTGAAAAAGATGTATCGTGTTTTTTTGTGTGAAAAACTTTTAACTTATTTATAGTTGTTTGGTCGTTTATTTGTTTAAGATGACTGCCAGTAACTTATGTAGAAATTTTAAAACCGCCGTAATTTTGGGACTTGGTGGATATGAAGAAGTTGACGCAAGACCTGATGCCCGTAGATTGCGAGAAACAATTCTTGGATTGGATTACGAATCGGACCAGCTTCAAATTTTAACAAACAACAGCAGCATAGTTGGTGTTTATCGAGGAACTTCGGCTGATGAAGATCTCAGCAGTTCCATCAATTTTTTTATAAATTCGCTCCTATATCATCCTTGCGACAAAATTAGTTTGGTGTTTTTCGCACATAGTCATGGAGCCAAAATGCTCGTAGAAAACATCAATGAGATTAACGAGAATATTTCCAAAGTAGAAGTGCCGAAAATCCGAAACAAAATGGCTGTAATCACTTTGGGTGGAGTGATGTTTGCAGAACCTAATCTTGCAAAGGTAAAATATTTGCTGTCACTAAACATACATATTAATAAATGTTTTATTCCAAAAAATGGTTGAAAACGCTTTTTTGCATTTTTTCTGCACCTTCACTGTACAGCACTTTTTGTTATTTAGGTGGTTTTTAATGTGGATTGTAAAAATGATGCCAGATCCAAATCAGCAGCAATTGTTGGTATGGAAACCCGTAAAACAGACTGTTGTCTGAAAATTGGACCAGTTATAAACGGCCAATGTGAGTGTTGTAACAACTCTCATGAAGTTCCACGAAACACGATCGCTGAACTTGAAGTTCAACAAACAGGACGTGCTTTGCTGAACCGTTTGTGGAAGATATGTGAAGGTTTCGGCATGGTTTGCACGCAATTAAGCCTAATGGACATTTGATTAAGGACTATCTTGTCTGTCGAACTTGGAGAATAATGTTGAGACAAAACCTGGACTTTGGTGAAAATTGCTCGTGTGTGACAAAAAATATTGATAATCACTCAACAGAAGTGTGATATGATATGTTATGTGTTTGAATTGGTGATTGGTTCATGTTTCAGTGTATTGCTATCTATAATGTGTTTTTGTAAAATTATGAATATTTTAAAATGGTAAGGTATTAACTTATTACTGTTTTTATGTTGTCAAATTTAGAAAATACTCAAGGTCCTGTTAGGAAATATTCTAGGAAAATTGAATAGAAATGCTGTCCCTGAAAATGACAACTTGTCCAAAAGCTCATCTTTATTATGTTCCGGGATTGGGAGGCAAAGATACTTCACAATTTAAAGAAAGCCTAAAAGCTATTAAAGAAACTGTTTTCAGTCTTGATTTTAATCCAAGCGTTGAGATCATTTTCCAAAATAGGTGCAATTATGGATTAAAACCTGACAAGGGATTAAAAGAAGAAATTAAAAATGTTTGCACAAATCACAAGCAATGTGGCAAAATTAGTTTGTTCTGGTTTTGCCACAGTTATGCTGCAAAGATGGTTTGTGATTCGTACACCGAAATGAAACAAAATCTATCTGCAGAACATTTCGAAGACATCCGAAAGTGTTCAGCTATTATTTGCATGGGTGGTGTTGCACTTGCAACTGATGACCTAGCACAAGTATGGTATATATGACAGTTAATGTGTTATATAGTATATTAACTGGCAACCCATCAGTGATTCAATTAAGAAAACTACTTTGCGTTTCAGGTGGCGTTCAATGTTGAATTCATAAATGACAACGTGGCAATAGGATCGTCGGACTATTTTGGACAAAGGTGCGGGCGGACTGTACTCAAAATTGGTCCATACGATAATAAGTCTTGTGGATGCTGTGATCCAAATCAAGCCGAAACAAAACCTAAAGAGAAAAAAATAAGCAAAAGCAACGAAAGTATTGTCAAGAGACTACCATTCCTCAGCAATGGAATGTCGTCTTCTGCTTCACAAAGCAGCACACCAAGTTCTTCTTCCAGTTCAACCTTTACAGAAACAGCTCATTACATCAACGAGTATCTTTGGTGTCGTGAGTGGAGAAAAATACTAAAGTGCAAATTATCGATTGACTACTCTATTCCATGCTCAACACATCAATCATCTCCTTAAGATACACTCACATTTACGCACTGTTGATGACTGTTTCACATTGTGGGTTTTATTTAGAACATTTTCCAAAACCGTGGCTACTAAATCGCAAACCCGAAATCTGTCGTTTTTTAGTTACCTTTGGACATCCAGAATGTAAATACTTTTATGCTTTCTACGTTTTGCCTGAACCATTCGCTTTTTGTTGCAGTCTAATTACGACGTGTATTGTAACTTTACTGTTGTGCTTTGTAACTATGTGCATACGTTTATCACTTACCGTATTTGCTCGATTGTAAGCCGCGGCTTATATTGTTTTTTAGCTGCCGTTTGTGCGGCTTATAATCGAGGGCGGCTTACAATCGAGGGCGGCTTATATTTTAATTTTATACCGAAATTATTTCTACACTCCAAAATTTTAAATTATTTGGGGTTCAAAACATTTATGCGTGTACAGATTATACGTCGATATACGTTCTGTTGAGTACAGCCCCCCCCCCCCCCCCCCCCCCCCCCCCCCCCCCCCCCCCCCCCCCCCCCCCCCCCCCCCCCCCCCCCCCCCCCCCCCCCCCCTGTACAGTTACGTCATCGCCACCTTTTTCACTATATATATTCACGTGTATTGTAACGATATAAGAATCAGAGGCTAGCTCTCTCTTTCGCTACAATATCGACGATGCTACTAGCTAACACAATAAACCAACTTTAACGTTCAACGCCGTCCAATATATCGGACTAAGCTCAGTCAAGCAGTAGCTCAGATAGTCAAGGAATTAAGGGCGTAAAACATCTACAGCGAAAGATACTTCTGTAGTAACAACCACGCACGTTCTGCGTTTTTGTTCGAACAACCGCGACGGAAAATCCCCTACATAAATTGGCGAACCCGACGTGATCTTGACGGACCCTGTACTCAACTACGAAGCTCTGAGCTGTCCGCCTACAGTTCCTTGGCCGTTTCGAATCAACATCTTTTAAGACGATTTTGCCAGTTGGTTTCTCACTCGACCGTCTGCAATCAAGTGGATATGTCTACCAGTCAACATACCGAGGACAATACTGACTCGTTGACACCTAACGGAGGAACAACCGAGATGTCGCAATACCTTCTGATACTTCAACGAACCAATCAGCGATGTGATCTGAAGTACAAAGACCTACATGACGAAGGCGAACAAGAAAAAAGAAGACCGACGACAAAGCAAAGTAGACCACAACGTTGATGACGATGTTGTTTGTTAAAAACACTAAAAGTTAAGTTTCATTATTGATGCATGTTTTATTACTAAGCTACGCCTAACTTTGTGTTATGTTAGAAAACTCCTTTATAACTACGTCAAAACGCCTAACCGTGTGTTATGTCCAAACGTCTAATGACTTAGTATTGTTATACGACCTTCCCTATAATGACTACCATAGGTTGGTACTGTACAAAATT
>QLIY01002315.1:0-20372 GCA_003260075.1 Phallusia mammillata | reverse complement strand
GATTTGCACCCTATGTTAAATGAAACAACAAACTTCTAATCTATTTTGAAAGGGATTTTCAGAAGACCTGACAATAGAAGAAGTAAAATCGACTCTAATGTAATTGTGTTTCAACCGAGAAATATTGTTGTACATGACAAATTCGATCGATCTGATCGACATAAAAGAAACAACTATGATTACGATGTTGCACTGGTAAGATTAAAAGTTTGTTAAATATTAAATGACCACAAAGAATCTCAAATCGAGCAGGGTACTATTGGACCTAGGCCAATACCACTTTGCAAATCAAATTCAGTGTTAATTTGGAGTCGATGCAGTGACCTTCAAAAAGTACTTACAAGAGGATTCCAGCCGTGTGAGTTAACAAAGGACCCCCGTTTCTAGGCACAAACGGAAAAGAGAAATATCGTTCGACAATATGTCAGTAATCATTTTTTCAGATTCGCGTGGGCATAGAACTTCGTACCATCAAAGAAAATGGAGAGTGGATTTGGACTGACAGCGCACCTCAGTTTAACGGGACTATTCCACTCTCAACCTATGTGAACCTTATATGTCTTCCTTGCAGTAACTCATGTATTTCGATAGAAAACTACATGTTCCGAAATGGAAGCAGACTAATAAACGAGAATGACTCCGAAGGTTTTAAATGTCTCAAGAAGGGTAACTTTAAGTCGCGCATCATATTGGCCAAGCTTTATTGTGTAATTAACTGCAATACTTTCTTATTATTAATGGACTACATGTAGAGATTTAATGTGAATTTGATTGAAATATGTGTTTAAGTGAAATATGATCACTCAAATGTTTTGTTGTAGGGGGGGGGGGAAGAAAATGGAGAGTGGATTTGGACTGACAGCGCACCTCAGTTTAACGGGACTATTCCACTCTCAACCTATGTGAACCCTATATGTCTTCCTTGCAGTAACTCATGTATTTCGATAGAAAACTACATGTTCCGAAATGGAAGCAGACTAATAAACGAGAATGACTCGGAAGGTGTCAAATGTCTCAAGAAAGGTAACTTCACGTCGCGCATCCTATTGGCCAAGCTTTATTGTGTAATTAACTGCAATACTTTCTTATGGGGGGGGGGAGAAGATGTCAAGTGTCTCAAGAAAGGTAACTTCCTGTCGGGCGTCCTATTGGCCAAGCTTTATTGTGTAATTAACTGCAATACTTTCTTATTATTGATGGACTACATGTAGAGATTTACTGCGAATTTGAACGAAAATGCGTTTAAGTGAATTATGATCACTCAAATGTTTTGTTGTAGTTAAATCTCATATGAGTTACATATGTAACTGTGAAGCTAAGAAAAAAAAAACCATGCAAGAATTGGGATAAAATAACCCAACAACGTCGAACAAGATTGTTTGTTGTTGCTCAGGAAAGTGGCTTGCCGATCATTTCACTGAAGATCGAGCACCGGTGTTTGTTACAGGTTTCGGTTATACGAATTTGACACGCAAAACCATGCCATTCAAACTTCAACAAGCAACGCAACGAATTCAACCTGACTCAACGTAAGGCAAAATGCTACTCTATCTGTCTCCAAATCATGTCATACTTTTATCTTCAGATGCAAAATTGCTGNTACTTTTATCTTCAGATGTAAAATTGCTGCCAACAAAATAGTACATGAAACTTTACTCGATGTAAGGTATACAGACCGTATGATTTGTGCTCGATCTGAAACAAGTGCAGTATCGGATGCTTGCAAGGGTGACAGCGGTGGACCTTTGATGCGAAAGGTATATTAGCAAAAGGAAATGCTTCACGTATCAGAAAATACCACGTTTAAATCTGTAAAAACCGCCAGATTAATTGACTAATGAGCTAATTTAAACTTGAAGCTATTAGTTTAACAGTGGTACTACGATACTTGGTGAAATACGTAATAATGCCAGTTCCAGCACAAGCGCGATAACCTGGTTAATTTGGAGTAAAGTTTGAATTTAGAATATTTAGGCTATTTGCCTAAATCGTAGTTATCAAAAAATGTAATCTTTCTGAATGGACTTATATGGTAACAATTTTCTACTGGCAGTACAAAATCCCAAACACCTCAGAATCGTGTTGGGGGGGGGGGAGTAATCTTTCTGAGTGGACTTATATGGTGTAAATTTCTACTGGCAGTACAAAATCCCAAACACCTCTGAATCCTGTTGGATTCAACTTGGAATCGTCAGTTTTGGACACGGATGCGGTAAAGTCGACAGAAATACTGGTTTCCGCTTTCCAGGATTTTATACTGATGTTTCCAAAGTTCAGAGCTGGATTGATTCAACCATTGGTAAATACGACTATTTCAATTACCCATAATTCTAAACTATGAAATCAGTTTCGTTACAATATCGTCCAANTTTGTAATAACTAGTTTGAAAAACAAATTATAATTGTAACTTATGCATCATAATTCCCAAAGCAAATTTCCGTTACAATCTTGTCTAACCATTAGAAACTTTCCACGTGAAAATTTGCAGTATAAAATGTTTCATTCAAGCTTTTGCCTGAAACAAATAACTCTTAAACGCATTTCAAATTTAGCTCTCAGTTGGGGGGGGGGGATCTGTCACCAAATTATGTGACACTTTTATTTCTAGATGTAAAATTGCTGTCAACAAAATAGTGGAGGAAAGTTTACAGGATATAAGGTATACAGACCGTATGATTTGTGCTCGATCTGAAACGAGTACAGGGGGGGGGGGGGGGGGGGGGGGGGGGGGGGGGGGGGGGGGGGGGGGGGGGGGGGGGGGGGGGGGGGGGGGGGGGGGGGGGGGGGGGGGGGGAGTATCAAAAAACATTCCGCTGAAATCTATAAAAATCTCCAGATTAGTTGACTAATCAAGATAATTTACATCTGACGCTAGTGGTACCACGATATTAAATACGTATTAATGCCAATTCTAACACAAGTGCGATAACCTGCGTCACTTGGAGTAAAGTTTAAATTAAGAATATTTAGGCTATTTGCCTACATCTCAGTTACCAAAAAAAGTTTTAGTTGTTCAAATAATTTTTTGTTTGATAATCGCCCTATCTTAATCTAGTAAGCCTTATTTGCCGTGATCAAATCTGCCATGCAACAATTTTTCTGAATGAAGTTATGGCCACAATTTAAAAATATATATACTGGCAGTACAAAATCCCAAACACCTCAGAATCGTGTTGGATTCAAGTTGGAAGCGTCAGTTTTGGATACAAATGCGGTCAAGTCGACACAACTACAGATTTCCGCTTTCCAGGATTTTATACCGATGTTTCCAAAGTTCAGAGCTGGATTGATTCAACCATTGGTAAATACGACTGTTGCAATTACCCATAATTCTAAACTATGAAATCAGTTTTTGCAATAACTAGTTTGACAAACAAATCTTAATTGTAACTTACGCATCATAATTCCAAACCAATCGTTTCAATATACTCCAACCACCAGAAACTTTCAACGTGAGAAGAAGTTACATTATAAAATGTTTCATTTAGGTTTTTGCCTAAAAAATCGCATTTCAAATTTACTTCTCAGTCGCACTTACTGGCCAACTCGGAAGTCAAACTTTGTTGCGTATAAGTCCATTCTGTAAAGTAAAACTTCTTTAACCGTTGTTCGAAAAGTGTTAAATATTTTTCTACTCGGAACACCAAAAGTATACTTTGATTTCCTGAATTACATATTTAACTGATATGATGCACTGAAGTATTTTTGAAACATCGAAGATATTGATTTGATTTTTGCAATGAGTAATAAAACTGTTCTATTGATATTTCGCCATGGACGTTAGTTCAATAAAAAAAAGAGTCTTTGAAATCTAATTATAATTTTACTGCAGTTTTACTTTTCAAAAACCACACGTTTCGGCAAACGTTTGACCGCATAACATTTAAGATTGTACGCTTTACATGCAGATGAAACAAAGTGTCCCAGTTTCGTAGTTGAGCACGGTCGCCTAGTTCCACAACGAAGTGTATACGCGAATGGCTCAACTGTCACCATCGAGTGCAACTCTGGTTATCAACTAAATGGGGTCAATTCTCAGACCTGCACAGAAGGTGGTAATTGGGTTAACGATAGACCAAGTTGTGTAGGTATGTTGAAATTTATGAACAGATTAATGGACATCAATGTGGGCTGGGTTTTTGAGAAAGAAACTAAATCCGATTACGTTCTTTTTTCCCCAACAACTCATATATTAAAAGCAAACAAACGAAATTTAATATCGAGTGTTGAAACGTGTTTAACTGAAAGGATTAGGGCAGAGAAGCATTCTTCTGTTTCAGTGTAATTTTAGTTTCAAGCTTAGTTCCAAAGTTTGTGTGTAGTCATTTCGCGTCCCATTTTTCTAACATATGTTTTTTTGTTTATGTTTAAGTTTTACGATGCAATGAACCAGTGGCACCCGATCATGGTTCCGTCAACCCTCAGGGAATGGATTTCATCTACAGATCTCGTGTTGAATTCAACTGCAATCATGGTTATGAGAACATTGGAAGCCATTCAGCAGTTTGCAACGAAAACGCTACTTGGAATGGAACGGCGAATTGCATCTGTGAGCAAATTTACTTGATTAATTTCAATAAGTTGGTTGCTACGAGATTATAATAAAGCTTGTGAGGTACAATTTACTACCGTTTGCTAATGTAGTCCTGCCTATTGTGGTTGTGTACCACAACCAAGACGCACAATAGTTGTTAAGCCCAAACGTTAAGGCCAGGGGTGTCTAAAGTGCGGCCTGCGGCTGTGGTTTCAAATTGTGTTTTGTATGACCATAGTTGTGATTAAGTTTTTGGGTTGAAGCGACTTGCGACTTGACGCAAAAGCTTTCTGTACCATCAAAAGAAGTCATGCTACTGACATGATAAAATCCCAAAAGACCTTGCAAAATCTATTATATTTGTGTTCTACTTCTACGGTTAATAACTTCGCAAAAACAACGTTCGCCCAAAAGAGCCTTCAACTGACAAAACTTGACCTCCATTCAAAAGAACAATTTGGACCCTTATGGTTTAGGCTAGTGGTTTTCAAACTATGCGCCGCGGCACACAAGTGTGCCGCGACATGTCATTAGGTGTGCCGCAAAAAATATTAAAACTAAAATCACTAAGTATATTAGTAGTACAAGATGCTTAGACCACTAGGCCAACATGCTCCACGTCTCTGAGATGTTCAACTGGGCTATTCAACTATGAGAGTGACCGGTATAGCGGCTTGATGACCTCATATTTGAGGCCTTCAAATGTTCGAAGTGCGCCAAATAGTTTCTGTTTTTTCTAAAATGCGCCATAAAAGAAAAAAGTTTGGGAACCACTAGTTTAGGCCATAACCATTTGGCCACGGCTAAACAAATTCTGCATAATAAACAAACATATTAAGATGGTTGCAGACAAAAATACCACACATGCTGACGAGCAAGCTTACCACCGGGGTAAAAAAGCTCCACAAATCCGCATAATCACGAAGTCAATTTTGTTTGCCTGAACTTTACAAAACAAAGTGACCACAAACTAACGTAGGCTTGCAAACAATCCATATACACACACGTCGTAATGTAACAGCTGTTTATTTCGAATGAAATTGGAATTACTTTGCCGCATGTGATGTACCAGAAAAATTGTTAGGTTTTTCCACAATTAATTCAAACTCACAACGCTTCTAAATTAAAAATTAGAAGTTTAATCGTGACTTTCAAATTAAAATTTGGGATACAATGACATACCAAACAGAAGTACCACGACAAACAACTTTTCGCAAGGATAAACAAGTTAACTTTGTCAAATGTTTTCAACAAATCGTATTTTAAAAGTTAACCTGGAATGCGATTTTGAAACTGACCAAGCACCAACATGTGGATTGACAAACCTACGCGATGGTTGGACACGAACCCAAGTTTGACAAAACAGACTGGGTCGCCAAGGTACTGATTTTGTTCTTTTGGTGCATTACTGTTACTTTCATAATTGTGTGTGTAAAAAGCCCGTCAAGCAAATTTTGTCTAGTATAGATATTTCAATTTTTTATTTCAAAATTATCTATTCAGAAAAGACACTTTCATGGTTTTCAAAAGCGATCCTTGAAAAGTGATTACAACTGCTTTTCGCCACTTGGTAGAATTCAAAAACTAAACTTTTACCACAGGTTACATTGCAGTGGCCCAAATGAACAGAGATTTTCATCCCACTCTCACATCACCACCAGTGCCTAGAAACAATGACAAATGTTTCAAGTTCTTTTTCAAGCTTGAAACTGCTGGTGCATCGATGAACGTGAAGATTGGTGACCAGATAAAGTAGTTTATCTCAGTTTTTATCCAACTTTTTAAAAGTTGTATTTACTTTGAGGGCTAATGATTAGATAGTCAGGCAAGTTCATGTCCATCAACCAAATTCCACACGTTATTTTGTGTGTTGCAGAAGGGAGTATCGAACTCGACGTGCTGGATGGCAAGCTGGAGAACTGAACGTGCCACAAAGAGATACGGAAGCAACTGTGGCATTTGTGGCAGCCTCTGGCACTGTGCATCTGGATGACATAACTATGTTAAATCGTGTAGTAAGTAAACTAAACTGCAGTCTCCTTGTAGCCCATTTACTATTCTCAGATAAGCACAACGAATCAGTAAGGACAGAGCAGGGAAAACACTGATAACCATTGATGGATTAAGCACTAAGTAAACATATCACTCGCTTAGGTTCAAACCACAATTTAAAAAGTTTGTACACTTTATATTTTAGGGGGGGGGGGTTTGCATTTGGATGACATAACTGTGCTAAACGAATCGTGTAGTAAGTAAATTAAGCTCTAGACTCCTAGTAGCGAAACACTAGCAGGAGAATAAGGAAAACACTAACAACCAGTGATGGATAAAGCACCAAGTTAACAAATCACTCGCTTTTGGTCAAACCACCAATCTTCATAAGCTTTGTACCCTTGATACTTAGCACGTGCTATCGTAGGTTACTCACTACTCCACTAATTTTGCACGTTACTACGCTAATACTATCACAGACGTTAACACAATATTTTCTCATTTGTACCCGTAGCGATACAAATACAATTGTAGCGATAAGCTTTATTATTCAACCGCTTCGACATTTTATTATTATTGTTTCTACTTTGTTATGATATTAATATTGTCAGTTCTGTCTTTGTTACAACAATTCCATGGTGATTTAATACATGGGGGGGGGGTGTATCACTACATGTATCTGTTCATAAGTTTAACGGTAAATACAACGGCCCAAATATACGTAAAAAGCGACACGCTTCATTATTGAAACGTGTCGACATTGTGTTGTTCTTGTTTGTATTTTATTTTTTACGAGATTAGTATTGTCCCCTCATTTCAGTCTTTGTTAATCAAATCTCATGGTGATTTAGTACATAAAACTCCTTGCAGCTTTATGCTGGCAAAATACCTTTGACCGATGTTGAGTGATGGCATTTGATTTATAAATAATTTTATATCCAGGTTGTATTAACCACTATCGCAGGCTTTTCTGTTAGATATTGAAAATTTGTTTGTTTTTATTCATTTCACAGTCGACATTCGTACATTTTTATGAACACGTGTTTTATAGGTGACGAGTGTCAAGTGGGGGGGGGGGGGGGGGGGGGGGGGGGGGGGGGGGGGGGGGGGGGGGGGGGGGGGGGGGGGGGGGGGGGGGGGGGGAGATTTTACCGGACCAACTTGTTCTACAGGTGCAGAAAACCTTTGATTAATACGAAAGTAAAATTTTATAAGTGTCATGTAATTGCGTGTTTGCTTGCATTCAAAACGACTGGTACAAAGACAAGTTGAGAATAATCTCTTAAACAAAGCACACTTAATTCTTTTCATTTGACTCTCTGGAATAGACACACTCATACATAATTTACTTAAACCGTCTTTGCAGACCTAAAGTGCCCAGATTTTCCGCGCACGATTGACAATGGCGAAGTGAGAATCACATATCCTCGTGAAAGTCATAGATATCACCTTCCTGGGACTAGAGTCAGTTATACATGTCAAGATGGTTATAAGATTAACAGCACAAGATATCAAACTTCGGTCACATATACCTGCCAAACAACCAAACGATGGAATGCCAACCTAAGTGCCGTCTCCTGTGTTAGTAAGTCAGTTTCAATAATCAAAATATGCTGCCTGAAACAAACAAAAAAAATAAATACTTGCCTATCAGGTCATTTAATGTGTTTACACGTTTTTGCAGGAAAAACTTGTCCACCACTGAGAAGAATCATCAACGGACAAATGAATCCTGTATTTCAAGACGGATTGCGTCACCCAGTGGACACAGTTGTTTCGTTTACATGTTTATCTGGCTACAGGTTGACCAACACATTACCACTTCGTTGTCAGGATTCCGAAAGCTGGTCTAGAACCCAACCAAGTTGTCGAGGTAACATGTTTTGTCCATGTTAAGTTTCGAATTATCTTGTGTGATTCGTTATCATTTGACAACAGTAGAATACATTAATTTTGGATGTAGAATGTGAAAGTGATAATTTGTGCAGAGCGTTGATATGTATAATGCTGTGGTTCAATTCAGATAAGTTGTATAGTAGGAAGATTGATAAGTTGGTAAATCTAACTGCAAAATATGGTAGCATGCACTGGTATCTTACATACTACAGCCACATCAACGTTAAAACTTTACGTACTAATGTGTCATTATGTGTAAGTGTCTAAAATTCTCAATGGCGCAAAAATGTTGTTGCGAAGAGAAAATTATTTTTCAGTTTGTTATATACCAGTTTTGTTTCAATAAGCTCTTTACCAAACATGCACTGTGGCGATGGATTCGCAAAATTGCCGAAACAGCTTTTTTTAACAAAAAAAAACAACAATTTTGCAGTGATTCAGTGTCCAAGTTTCATAGTGGAAAATGGTCGTCTGGTTCCAACCCAAATTCCATCCAGTGCAATGTGGGCTCAAGACTAAATGGGATGAATTTCCGAAGCTGCTCTCAAAGTGGTGATTGGGTTGGAGAAATACCGAGGTGTACAGGTATGTTAAATTTTAAGCACAAGTATAACACGTTAATATAAAAGTCATACAACAATACACGGCCCCAGCATGATTTCGATATCGGGCATTTTTGACAAGCTACACATGTTTGGGAGTTAATCATAAAGTTTCACGTGAGTCACCTTAATCTAAGATTTGAGTAGTGATTAGCCACCAAATACATAATAATCACACAAAGTACCAATCTATGACATGCTTTAATATAAGTGTGTTATAAAATGCTTGATGACGAGTTTGAGTAAGACAAAAACTTATTGTGGTAAAAACACCAGCTGTAAGCATTATGTGGAAGAACTGTTCTCAACCAATGTTAACCATACCAGATATGCAGATAGTATGCGAATACCTTTTTGGTATTCTCAATTTAAGTCGGATGCAGAAGCAATAAATTACATATAATTTGACCAAAATAAGTCCTGGACTGAATAACATTTATGACCTGACTGGGGGGGGGGGTTATCTTGATGGCAAATATGGTAACTCAATCTATTGGAACAGTATTTTTTTTAATTTGAGGTTCACGATCAAATAAGACGTAGAGTTTGGAGGGCATACGCTAATATAGACGCCTGTTCAAGCTGTGGTAGATTTTTATAAGGTACCTGAAGGTATATAGGCCCAGAAGGTAATAAGGCCCACTGCTCATATTTTTTTGTGTACAAGAAAATATGTTTCCGTTTTGATGTAGTTTAAAAATATATACGTACTTAAAATTATTTACAAAGTTTTGGACCTGCAAGTTGTGTGTAATAGTTGTTCTGACCTAGCAACAAATTCAATATGTCGGATAAGAGCATTGTAAGTTCTTTAGTTTTCAATCAAAGAAAAAAATCTTTGTTGCTAAGCAGACTGTCCACCTGACCTGTACAATGTGCGCCTTTACAATCTGTTCTGTGGACAAGATTGTGTGACAGATGAAGATTGCCCTGGCACGCTGATATGTGTATGTGATGGTCCATGTGGAAGAAAGTGCGTCGACCCCCGTAAGTCAACATTGAAAATGTCAAGCCAGTTGTCAACCAACCAAGCTTTCTCTGGCCTTTCAAAACTTTTCCACTTAAAATTCAAAACGCTTGCATATGTATTTCAATAAATATCAATTGCTGCTCAAATGTTTTTAAAATTGATCAAACCAGACAAGTTATCAGCTAAAATAAATTCACAATTCCTACAAAAAAGTTTACTATTTGTGTAGCTTATTATCAATATAAAACGTGTTATGAGCTGTCATATACAAGCGTGTCTTGGTTTTACAGTATTATCCTTTCCGCAAATCAGTTTCTTTAGGTGCGGCCATATTTGGTTCAAATTATTCCGCAATTTCGTTCAGTTTTCGCTTTAGATCGGAAACTTTTAACATATATTCTACAATGTTAACAATTTTCGAAAGTGACATATAATGGTCACTACATTTATATCAACAGAAACATAACAAATTGCGGAATAACTTTAACCAAATATGGTGGTTAATAGTGAAAGCTGTGGTGATGAATGAAAAGTTGGTTTGTAGTCAAGATTTTGTTGACTTTTTTTTGTTGTAGATTTTTGTGAAAATGTAATTCGTGACCTTTTTTAGACGTAAACTGCTTCTCTGCGCGCCCAAGGCCATTCATAAGAATTTAATACACGGGCGAGGGGATTAACCGGATTGCCAACTATTTTTGTAATTCCGGATACTACTTGGCGAGTGGGGACGCGTCACACAATTGTTCAGGTTCCGGTCAATGGTATGGTGATCCAGTGATATGTAAAGGTTGGTATCCATTTTTTCAACTCCAATTCGAATCATAATTTGGCAAAAAATCTGATCTTATTTATTTCCCACCCGAAATTTCTCATTTGTGCACACAAATCATTTCGATCATGTTTTGACTTTGTTACCGAATTACATTTATTAACCTAAATTAATACATGACTGGTTTTAATTGTTGACTGACTTTGTTTATCTGGCAACTCAGCCCGGTTAGTTCACTTGGTGTTAGTTGACTTAATGCTACTTGTTAATGCTAAATGCTTATGTGTTTCATTTTGACGTTTAACAATAATTCATATAATTCTTGTTCATATAATTGTATTTGAATCAGATCATACATAAGTTTACAATGTTGATGTCATTTAACATAAAACAATTTTAGAAATCTTCTGCAATGGACCGACAAGGATTTTTCACCAAAACCTCTATCTCGTATCTGAAAGACGGGATAATTACCCTTTCAACTCAACGGTGCAATTTTGCTGCCAGACCGGTCATGTTATGAGCGGATCAGCGAATCGTACGTGCATGGAAAATGGACAATGGAGCAGTTCCTTGCCAAACTGCCAAATCGCGGGTAGGAATTAATTTGTGCAATGCCCAAATCTTAACTAAGAAATAAATAAAAAAGTTTGTTTTCAAACTTAACGTTTAGAGATGGTGATCCAGTGATATGTAAAGGCTGGTAGCCATTTTTTTCAACTGCTATTCATATCTTAATTCGGCAAATAAGTCTGATGGGGGGGGGGGGGGGGGGGGGGGGGGGGGGGGGGGGGGGGGGGGGGGGGGGGGGGGGGGGGGGGGTAATTCCCACCCGAAATTTCTCATTCTGCGCACGCAAATCATTTCGATTATGTTTTTGACTTTGTTACCTAATTACATTTTTAACAATATTGATTCATGACTGGTTTTAACTGTTGACTGACTTTGTTTATGTGGCAACGCAGCCTGGTTAGTTCACTTGGTGTTAATTGATTAAATGCCACAGAGCCTGTGTAGCTCAGTTGGTAATGCGCGAGTCCCGGAAAGACTCCTGTCGTGGGTTCGAATCCCACCGCAGGGGGGGGGGGGGGGGGGGGGGGGGGGGGGGGGGGGGGGGGGGGGGAATGATGGGAGACCGGCTGATTCGGTATAACGCTTTTAATAGGCCTGGCGTACTATGAATAAACAATATTTTTTTCATACAACTGCATTTGAATCAGATCACACATAAGTTTACATTTAAAATGAATAATTTTAGAAATCTTCTGCAATGGACCGACAAGTATTCTTCACCAAAACCTCCTTATCGTATCTGAAAGACGAGATAATTACCCTTTTAACTCAACGGTGCAATTTCGCTGCCAGCCCGGGCATGTTATGAGCGGATCAGCAAACCGTACGTGCATGAAAAATGGACAATGGAGCAGTTCCTTGCCAAAGTGCCAAATCCCGGGTAGGAATCATTTTGTTATGATCTTTACAGCAATAAAGTACAATGTTGTCAAGAAAGTTTAGTGACTAGTTTATTACATTTTTCCTACACGGTAAAATGGTAAGGTGGTACTGTCTGTTAAAAATTGGTTTTACAAAGCAAAAATGCCCGATTATATTTAATCCCTCGATTTTTACAGCTAGCATTCAACGCCAAGAGATTGCCCTAATATTTGATGTAACCTACTGTAAAAGCGATATCCAGTTCATGTACACAATCGCCTTTGCCAAAAACTTGGTGAAACGGGTGAGAATATGAATTTCATAATTATCAAAATAAACTTTAAAGCGATTTAAAACTACAATTTTGCAGTTGATTAATTTTCAAGGAAACATAAATTATGGATTAATGGTATTTGGTCGGTATGAATGGAGAATTCGTTTGCAAGACGACGAACAAAACTCAACAGCTGTTCTTGAACAACTTGACGATTGTCTACGGGACTATAGAAGCGGTGAGAAATTCATAAGTTAAGTTGTAAAAGTTTTATTTCGCCTAGTAAAAGAGAATCTAGCGAAACAATAGCATCAAACAACCACTAAGCAGAAAAATGCTGCCCAACGGTGAAACATTTGGTCCGCAAAACTGTTGATGGATCATGGTAGAACGCTCTTCAATCACCATTTTGCTTGTGGTAAAAATTATTGTGTTTCAAACAGTGTTTTCTTTACAGGATTGTTGACCGAAAGTTTACTAGGTTGGACGGCAAATAACGAAGCGCTGAAGGAAATTCACAAACAATTGGCCATAAGCTTTCGCAATGATCGCGATAAGGAACGAAAATTTTTTTTATTTATAGATGGTAAGTAGTTTTGTATGGGGGGGGGGGGGGGGGGGGGGGGGGGGGGGGGGGGGGGGGGGGGGGGGGGGGGGGGGGGGGGTTGCTTGGTTGCAAAAAATGATATAAAAACAAATGCTGATCTGACCAAAAAATATGCTGCATCAATAAATTCGCGAAATTTGTCTTAAAACGCAAATTAATTAAGTAATTTCTCTCATGCAGGAAAAACAAATGAAGGAGAGAATCCGTATCAAACCAGAACTACGATGCTAAATGAATTTGGTGATGTTCTCGAGGTAACCAGTTTCAAAATTTGTGTGAAAATACAAGGCCATCATATTCAAATACTTGCCTAAATATGCATAAATGCATAGAGAAATGTCACCTTTTTTAAACAATTACAGAAATGTTTTGCTTTTGAGTAAATGTTGCTCACAGTTTAACGCGGTCAGGTATATCTTAGATATATGTTGTCACGGCATGCCGGTCGTGCAAATATTTCGATCCGGAATCTCGGGATGCCGAGACAGCGATGAAGCGGTTGGCAAGCAAAGCCGAAAACTTTATTCGAATACAGAACTATTACCTTCTTAACACCTACCTTGGCAAGGTCGCAAACTTTACCACTGGTGAGTCATGTCACTGAAAACTAAATTTAGTGAGAGACATTTTGGATACATTTTTTTAACGCACATACCACTATGCACTTAACACTACAATAATACCAGAGGTAATTGTTTAACATTAAATGTATGCATTGGATTGGTACATTTGACAGCTGTCTGGTTAAGTGAAGGATATGTCAAACGTTTTGTTTACAACACATAAGCAATCAATTTCACATTGTGTGACACTAAACTAAAAATGTGTACAATTTTACCCGTGATCCAATTCAAGTTTCAGTCCTGCGATATCAAGCAAGACCATGCCCCCATACGAAGTTTCATATAACCTGTTTATAGCACTTTGACTATATTCGGAAGAAAAAAGACACAGAGGCTAAAAATCATAAAAATCTGAGTTTATGAATTTAATACGTTTTGTGACGGTATTGCTACAAACACCACAACCCACATCAAACAAGAAGTTGCAAAATGCCAATAGATGGCGTGAAGTCCTTAATTATCACATTAGCACCTAAACAGGAATGGTGTTCGGAACTAAAGCTTTAAAGTTAGTTTTATTGGCATTTTTTAAAACCTTCTCCAACCCAGACAGCTTTGATCGTAAGCATTTGGATCATTTCCACTGGGCACCAATGCTCTTTTTCCCAGCCATCATTATTAAAACTCTTATACAACTTATAGCATTTATTGTTAGATTTTAAACGAAAATTTAAAACCAGAAATGGTTTGAGTTAGCACGAAAAAATGTAGCGAAATTCTTTAATATTTTGTTTGAAAAAGTGGTAGTTTTTTACAAACAAAGTAGGAGCGATTAATAACAGGGTGCAAAATACATCATCCACAAAATAACAACTGTATCAAAGCTTGCGGAATAACTTTTTAAACATACCGGACTTACAATGTGATAATCACACATACAAGCAACATGAATGTCTGGGTACTAAAACTTATTTACTCCCAATGATCTTTACTTGTAGATTTAAAGAAATGCGGCCAAGCTGGAGACAAGGACAGTATTTTCCGTCGATCATCTTTTGGTCGCGTCATTGGAGGAAATAAATCAAACAGAACCTGGCCGTGGCAAGCAGCAGTAATGCCAAATAATGATTTAACTCTTTACGAAGTAAGTGGCCTTTGTTTTGATAAGGAAATCCGCGTTAAAAAAAGATATAATTTAAAACTCTGAGAGATAATTTAAAACGTTTTCGAGCGCTGCATTTCTTGTGAAATTATCTTACTATGGCGCTTTATAATGACAGGGTAGCTGCAGCGCGTTCTGTTATCACTTTCTATTGTGCCCTTTATATTTATAAGGTCCTTCTGTTGTGATACGATTTCCGGTTAAGCACATCAACATGAACCCTTTTTTCAGAACTGTAAAGAGGCCGTAACAACCGCAAGCTGTTATTGCGAATGTCAAAAGTCGAGAAACAACCACATTTTGCTTGCTCCCATTTATAAAATTGATTTGTGAAACATGCGTCTAAACTCTAAATAGTAATTCAACTATAAATAAAATTTAAATCTGTTTTATTTTCGATTGGTTTCGCGCAGTAATTTTTTTTACCACCACAGAGCTTTAAACGGATTTTCGCTGGTGGAAGCCTTATCAATCAGCAATGGGTTCTTTCAGCCGCTCATATATTTGACCACTACGCCGTCATCGAACGGCTGACAAGCACACTGGCTGTGGCAGTAGGTAATAACAACTTAGTTAGGGGGGGGGGTTCATTTATGTTTAATTGGAGCATTATCCCATCAGAAAAAAAGAATTACTTCAAATAAATTTTATTACGGGTTTGTTTGTCAGCCATTGCTTGCAATAAGGCCCAACGATAATTTGTCATTTTCTCAAGTGTCTACTGATATGCACAAAATTTGCTTTTTCGCTTTCTTAGGGAGATAAAAAGTCCGAATAAGATGTTTGCAGAAGTAATCTTTCATTTAGTAATTTTGGTTATCAAATGTCAAGGGGTCGTTTATTCTTTTTTTAATACCTTCAGATTAACAGTTATATGTCTTAGTTAACAGCATATGTGTAATATGAGGTAATAACGTTGCTTGTTTGAACTTTTATTTGACCGAAGCAAAGTATAAATGAGTCTGATTGGTTTCTACTTTCTAGACTATTTTTAAAAACATGAAAATGTTGGGCTTTATTAACAGCATAGGTTTGTATTAAGGCCCAAGTTTTAATTTTTTAAAACTGTTATCCTACAAAAACAAAAAAATGCAAACGTCCTCAAAATCTACCGGGTGTTTAATATCAACCTTTGCAACAATCATGCCGAATTTGGCCTGGAAAGGTTAAATGGTTTTTCAGTTATACACAATAGATTTTTAATGAACCTTGTTAGCTTCAGGTACCTTATTTTGACCAGCTCGAAACAAAACTACATATAAAGACTAAAAACATTTAAAAAATCTGACGTTTGTGACCTTAATACGATTTGTGATCGACGGTACTATACCAACACCACAACGGCACAACCTATATCTAACAAAAATTTCCAAAATGCCAATAGGTGGAGTAAAGAGGTTAATTATTACATTAGCACCTAATCGGTAATGGTGTTCGAAACTAAAGCTTTAAAATAGATCTAGTTTTATTACCCTTTTCAAAAACCTTTACCTAACCCAATAACTTTCGGCCCTAAGCATTTATATTATTTCGAATAGGCACCAATTTCCTTGCACCACCTATCATTTTTAGTTAAATTGTAATCATGATTGTAATCTATTTTTCCCTATTGTGACAACACAAACTAAAATAAGGTGAAATACCAAACCCTAAATAAAACTCCTGGTTACCAAAGCAAGCATTATTCTTCTCGTTGTCAAACGAAACTTTTGTATCCCAGAAAACGGTTAAAATTAGGAAAATGTGCAAAGAAGTTCTTCATTATGTTGTTTGAAATTCTACATTATGTTGTCTAGGCTCCGACAAAAATTTACTCATGATGAGCTTTACTTGTAGATTTAAAGAAATGCGGCCAAGCTGGCGACAAGGACAGTATTTTCCGCAAAACGACGTTCGGCCGCGTCATTGGGGGACGTGAATCAAACAGAACCTGGCCGTGGCAAGCTGCAGTAAGGGGGGGGGGGGGGGGGGGGTGGATCTGTTTACCAAGTTAGTTTCAACAACAACGTCCACGTTAAGAAAGTTACAATCATTTGCTCTAAAAATTAAGTAATAACTTTTTAGTCGATGCATCTCTCATGAAACTTTGTCTCTATATGGCGCTTTTTAATGACGGTTTAGCTGCTGCGCGTTCTTATATCACCTTCTACTTCATATTTATAAGTTTTTTTGTTGTGATACGATTTCCGGTTGAGATATTGTTTTAAACATTAACTCTTTTTTCAGAAACTGGTAAAGGGGCCGAAATTGTAGTTGTACTGCAGGCTGTTAATGCGAATGTCAGAAGTCGAGAAACAACAACATTTTGCTGGCTCCCATTCATTTTTAAAATTTACTTTGTGAAACATGCGTCTGAATAGTAATACAACTGTAAATGCAATTTACATTTGTTTTCTTTTCCATCGGTTTCATTTAGCGATTCTTTACCTTCACAGAGCTTTAAACGGATTTTTGCTGGTGGAAGCCTTATCAATCAGCAATGGGTTCTTACAGCCGCTCATATATTTGACTTCTACACCGACATCGAATGGCTGACAAGCACACTGGCTGTGGCAGTAGGTAATAACAACTTAGTTAATTTCGTTTTGTCCTCCTTCGTAAGATGGCACCTGTAGATCTGTGACATTTTTCTTCTTTTTAGGTATTTTCGAGCCATTAACCCGACCATGAAAGTTTTCCAACCGCGAAGAATTTTTATTCATCAAGATTTTGATCGAGAAGATCGCGATGCAAGAAACAACTTCGATCATGACGTGGCACTGGTACGATTTTATATTGTTTCAAAACAGAATTTTAGCTGCACGTTTGTTCAATTTTGATGGCTCATTACAAAAAATTAGCGTGGTGCAACTACAAGACTACTTCTAGGAAATATGATGCTTTCAATGCCTTTGGTGATGAAGCGAAACATTTCACATTTAATTTTAACAAAATACGTAAAAAAAGGGGGGGGGGACAAAATTTAACGCAAAATATATTTTTCTATGCATAACACTACGATTATTATGGAAGTAATTGTTTAACGTTAAATCTATTTAAGTCGTATCAGCAACATTTGAGAACTTATTCAATCCAAATCAAATATTGATAGGTAACGGGGTCTTTGTTTTTGTTTTGGATCAAAGGATATGTAAAAAGCTTTCACAAAATGAAGGATATGAATATTTTTTTAACATATAAAAGCAGTCAGTTTCATATGGTAGGTACTGAAATAAAATGTATGCAAAATCAACCCTGCGATATCAAGTAAGACCATGTCCCCCATACGGTGTTTTATATAAAGTTATGAACTGGTAATAGTACTTTGACTATTACAAAACAAAAATATACAATTAAAAGCTAAAATCACGATTGAGACTTTAATAAGTTTTGTGGCGGTATTACTACCAACACCACAACTTATAGGGGGGGGGGGGGGGGGGGGGGGGGGGGGGGGGGGGGGGGGGGGGGGGGGCCAACAGGTGGCGTAAAGAGCTTAGGTATTAGATTAGGGAATTAACGGAAATGTTGTTCGAAACTAAAGCTTTAGTTTTATTACCATTTAAAACAAAACCTTACCCAAACCCAATAAGTTTAGGCATTTTTATCAGTTCAAATAAATTCAAATGCTCTTTGCACCACCTATCATTTTTGTTAGATTTTAATCATGATGATAATGTATTTTCTCTATTGTGACAACACAGACTAAAATAACGTGAAATATCAAACCCTAAATAAAACTTATAATCACCAAAGCAAGCATTAGTCTTTTCGTTGCCAAACAATGTCCCAGAAAACAGTTAAAATTAGGAGGAAAATATGCAGAGAAATTCTACGTTATGCTGTTCGAAAAAGTGGTAGTTTTTATTGCAAACGAAGTAGAAGCGGTTATTGACAGGGATTAAAATACGGACTCGCATTGTGATTAGCACTCATTCAACATGAATGTCTTTGTACCAAAACCAATTTACTACCAATAAACTTCACTTGTAGATTTAACGAAATGCGGCCAAGCTGGCGACAAGGACAGTATTGTTCGCAATAAGCCGTTCGGCCGCATCATTGGAGGAAGTCGATCAAAAAGAGCCTGGCCGTGGCAAGCTGCAGTAATGCCTAAAAATGGATTAACAGTTTACAGTGTAAGTGGCTTTTGTTTTAATAAGAAAATCCAGTTCAAAAATTACTATTTATAAGATCTTTTTGTTGTGATACGATTTCCGGTTAAGTTATTGTGTTAAACATAAACCCCTTTTTTTCAGAAACTGGTAAAGGGGCCGAAATTATAGTTGTACTGCAGGTTGTTTCAATTAGTGAATCTTTACCTTCACAGAGCTTTAAACGGATTTTCGCTGGTGGGAGCCTTATCAATCAGCAATGGGTTCTTACAGCAGCTCATATATTTGACAACCACGCCGACATCGAACGGCTGACAAGCACACTGGCTGTGGCAGTAGGTAACAACATCTTAGTTAATATCATTTTGTCTTCCTTCGTATGATGGCACCTGTAGATCTGTGATATTTTTCTTCTTTTTAGGTATTTTCGAGCGGACAAAGCGGGGACAAGCCATTAATCCGACCATGAAAGTTTTCCAACCGCGAAGAATTTTTATTCATCAAGATGGGGGGGGGGCTTATATTGTTTCAAAACAGAATCTCAGTTACACGTTTGTTCAATTTTAAAGGCTCATTTGAAAAAAAATTGTGTGGTCAATATTTTGTTTTGCTGCAAACTACAAACAACTTCTAGGATATCAAGTTTTAACAGATATATAAAACAAACTCCTAATGAAACGGAATATAATTAAATCTAGTCGGATCGTTTGTTGAAATTGTAATACGAACCAAAGGCTGTTTAGATTCGAGTCGGTGTGGCACTTCGAGCCATCAGAGACGGATTAAGTTGGGTTTGGTCGAGCAGAAGACCAGAGTTTGACGGTACTATCCCCCTGGGGGGGGGGCTGATGGCTCATTAGAAAAAATTAGTGTGGTCAAAATTTTGTTTTGCTGCAAACTACAAGACTACTTCTAGGAAATATGATGCTTTCAATGCCTGTGGCCATGAAGCGAAACATTTCACATTTAATTTTAACAAAATACGTAAAAAAACGTTATGTCCTTTGATTTAGCTTGTAACTGAAATAAAAGGAAACCAACAACGTCGCTGGTAGTTGATTTATTACAATGTTATCAGTGCCAGGTTTTTTTTAAGGTTTGGTTTGGGTGACGGGGGGGGGGCCCTTTGATTTAGCTTGTAGCTGAAATAAAAGGAAACCAACAACGTCGCTGGTAGTTGATTTACTACAATGTTATCAGTGCCAGGTTTTTTTTAAGGTTTGGTTTGGGTGACGGGGGGGGGGCTATGTGAGACCAATATGTTTGCCCTGCAGCAATAATTGTGTCCCCATTGACAAGTACGTGGACCAGAATGGAAACCGAATAATTGAAGATGGCGACTCCGAGGCTGTCAAATGTCAAAAGAAAGGCAAGTGGAATAACAGTGCACCACCAGGTGCAACAAACCTTTGCAAAAACAGCGGTTCATTTCAATTGTGAATATTCATTGAAATATCGCAGAAATTCGTAGTTA
>QLIY01002314.1:0-10514 GCA_003260075.1 Phallusia mammillata | reverse complement strand
TTGCAATTGCAATAAACACCAACATGTTTTCTTTCCAGGCCAACACAGCTGTTTCCAAAACAGCAATTGACTGGAAATTTAAATCCATAATCTATAAGATCTCCAGAAGAGGTTTTACAAAAGTAAGTTTGGTGATTTTAGGAGTTTAATTGGAAAATGGTTCCGTAGCTTTATGTGATACATATTATAATGCGTCGGGTGGTATATTAACAGCCTGTGCCCACCAACACAGGGTCGTATAACAATACGCGTTGTGTGCGAGGAAATCGTTGCACGCTTTGCTGCAATTAGATACCAGTCACCCGAGCTTACAGCTTGCTCCGTTGTGAAGAATTTTATTGTCTTCGTTCCTATGTGAGTTTGTTTTGTAGTTCAGGCCTGATATTCTTTGTTTTATAGCAACATGCAGAAACATTGACAAATGATGTTTGTTGTTGCGAAATATAGAACTGGTAAACAAAGAATGCCCATAAAAACAGTTCATGTTATACGCAACAAACAGTTTCTTAGTTTGCAAATATATTCATAGATGCATTTTTTTCAGAATGAAATAACCAATCTCTACATCAGCTATGGAACCCACTACTAAATCCAATGAGCAATTTGTTAATTCCCATAAGGATGATAATTTCTCTTACATTCCTTTGTTTAGTCTGGTAAGTTGGTCTTCTAATGCCTTTGTATCACAAAGTAATAGAGCTATCGAGTAAAATCAACACACCAGCCCTGAACAATTAACATTTGGTTTACATTNGGTCGTATAACAATACGCGTTGTGTGCGAGGAAATCGTTGCACGCTTTGCAGCAATTAGATACCAGTCACCCGAGCTTACAGCTTGCTCCGTTTTAAGTGTTTGTGAAGAATTTTATTGTCTTCGTTCCTATGTGAGTTTGTTTTGTAGTTCAGGCCTGATATTCTTTGTTTTATAGCAATATGCAGAAACATTGACAAATGATGTTTGTTGTTCGAAATATAGAACTGGTAAACAAAGAATACCCATAAAAACAGTTTATGTTATACGCAACAAACAGTTTCTTAGTTTGCAAATATATTCATAGGTGCATTTTTTCAGAATGAAATAACCAATGAGCAATTTGTTAATTCCCATAAGGATAATAACTTCTCTTACATTCCTTTGTTTAGTCTGGTAAGTTGGTCTTCTAATGCCGGGGGGGGGGGGGGGGGGGGGGGGGGGATAGAGCTATCGACTAAAATCAACACAGCATCCCTGAACAATTAACATTTGGTTTACATTTTTTAGTAAAATACCAACCAGAAAATTAGAATTCTTTGCACTATACCTCCCAGCGGATAAATTCTCATGAATAAATCTGAGCCAATGATGATAGAAATGAAAACATAGGTGCAGATCACAACGTTTTTGTTTCTGTTTACTTTCTATCAGATGTGGGCAGTTGCAATTAACACAAAGGTATTTTCGTTTCAAGCCAACACAGCTGTTTACAGAGCATTTACTGAGTTGGATTCGACCCACAACCCTAAAGATTTCCATACGAAGTCACAAAAAATGTAAGTTTGGCGATGTTGGGTGTTTAATTGAAAAGTCATTCAGTAGCTTTATGTGTTGCATATTATAATACATTGGGTGGTATATTAACAGCAAGCAGCTACCAACACAGGGTCGTATAACAAAACGCGATGTGTGCGAGGAAATCGTTTCGCGCTCGGCAGCAATTAGATGCCAGTCACCCGAGCTTGCAGCTTGCCGTAGTGTTATGCAACCGTTACATGCTGTGTTCCTAATGCGAAATAATACCTATAGTTATGTCCTATCAACCAATGATGTTGTAAACTTGTATATCCAAACGAACCTCTGCCATCCCTTTTTATATTTTCATTGAAGTTTGACAATAGGGACTTTCGTACTTACAATGTGCATGGACTATAAATTAGCTATAGCCATGCTGTAAATAGTCTATAACATGTTTCTGCTCCGTTTTACGGCTTGTTAAAGATTGAGCCAACGACCTTACGATTACAGGGGGGTTGCACTAACCACTGGGCCATCCCAGAGTCGGATCTGGGATGAGAACCACCAACCTTTTAATTAAACAACAAAATGGGCTAGATCCACTAAAACTTAGAAGATAATGGTTCTTACCCTATTTCTACTCCAGTAGGAATCAATACAAACAGAAGTTACGTTTTTCTGTCTTCTTTCTTTATTTTGTGGGCAGTTGAAACAAACACAAACATATTTTCTCTCCGAGCTAATACAACTTTACAAAGCAAGCATTGGTTGGGATTGAAGTCCATAATCATTAAGATCTCCATAAAAAGGCATAAAAAGTGAGTTTGGCGATTCTAGGTGTTTAATTGGAAAGTTATTCAGTACCCTTATATGATGCATATTATAATGCATCGGGTGGAATATTAACAGCATGCCGCTAACAACACAGGGTCGTATAACAATACGCGATGTGCGCGAGAAAATCGTTTCGCGCTCGGCAGCAATTAGATGCCAGTCACCGGAGCTTGCCGGTGTATTACGCAACCGTTACATTCTGTGCTCCTACATGTTGCGTACATTCGTTACATTCTGGTTTCTACGTGGGTTTCTACACGAATCGGGCTGTATGAACGTGGGTCATCTTCGGTGTCAAATTGGGATTAAAACCGTTAAATGGAAAACTACACCTAGGTTGCACAACTATCATACACTTGTTCACAAAGAAGGGATATTTTAACACATGAGCATACGTTTAAACGTGTTGATCAGGATTGTGACTCGACGATTGTTTTACGATCACAATATGGTTTCCTGTTTTTGCATTCGTTGTTGAACGATGCATTGGATCATAGCCACGTAGCAGTTTGCACCTCCACAGTAAAGTGAGCGGTTTAATATAGTGGAGATGCTGATATCGACTGTGAACTACGGTTGTCAGGATTCGTTTTTTTCACAGTTTTTTTTTCACAGTCAAATCATAAGTTAGTTCGTTTCTGAAAGAATTGATCAAATCGGCGACTGAACTGGTTTTTATTTTTACACGCATTGCACGAAATACAACTATGGCATTATTCTACTTGAAGTTTCTGGCCACATTTGTTTTCTTCTTTATACAACCCGGTGAGAAAGTTTATTAAGTCTTTCATATAAGTCAGGATATAAAGTAAACGTAAAAGATATCGTGGAACACACTCATTGTAATCAGTATTATCTCATAATTGCGCTTGTTTAAATGTAAGCTTTTGGTAGTTTTTGTGACCATAATTATTTTGTTGACAGGATCTTGCCAATATTGCCCCAACCACCTGTTTCAATGTCAAGACCTGACCTGTATTCCACGATCACAGCTATGTGATGAAAGCTCCGAGTGTTCTGATGATGAAATGAATTGTGACGGTAAACTGTTGGTTTTGTTTAAAGTAAATTTAGTTTGTTACAAGATGATATCGGTTAGTTTTTGCGCTTTGCACATTTCACTTTTTCACGTTTTTACCACAATGTCTCGTTGATTTAAATGTGTTTCTTCTGATAAAAGAAGAGTTTATGTGCAATGGGAATGTTTTTCTTCCGTATGGTTCTTGGGCGTTGACAAGTGTAGTGCATGATTACATCCAACAGATTTTCCAGGCAATACGAAGTAGCATCAATTCAACTCTGTTTCCATCTTGCAGGAAACTGTGCAGCTGACCAATTCGAATGCCAATCTGGAGCCTGTATTCCTCTGTATATGAAATGTAACAGGAGGAACGATTGTGCTGACGGGGATGACGAAGCCGGATGTCCAAGTAATTTAAAGATTTTGATTTTGTTGCAACTCATTAAAACCAGTTCAAACATGTTGCAGTGCTTAACCGGTATGCGCCGTCCTGTGATGTAATCTTTAATGCTGTACTCAAACAGTGGGGATGGGCCGAAACAGCAAATGTTATGTTTGGCCGAACACGTTAATGCTCCGTCCATTGTTCAACGTCACAAGCACTACCAATTCCACCCTAGTTTTGTAGCTTTCCAAGGTCCCTTGCGTTACCAGCAGTGTATTAAGCTGTACAGGCCCNGAAATGTAACAGGAGGAACGATTGTGCTGACGGGGATGACGAAGCCGGATATCCGAGTAATTTTAGGATTTTGATTTTGAACCAGGTCAAACATGTTGCAGTGCTCAACCGGTATGCGTCGTCCTGTGATTAGATCTTTAATGTTGTATTTAAACAGTGGGGATGGGCCGAAACAGCAAGTGTTATGTTTGGCCGAACACGTTAATGCTCCGGCCATCGTTCAACGTCGCAAGCACTACCAATTCCACCCTAGTTTTGTAGTTTTCCAAGGTCCCTAGCATTACCAGCAGTGTATTAAGCTGTACAGGTCCCAGAACTACGCGTTTTCCACTGACAACGCAATCAGGAAAACCGTCCTTTTTGTTCTTGGATACCCTTTCGAACACTAGTTTCGCATGTTATGCAAATTAAATGCTTAGGTCAGTTTGTGCAGCTGCTCGTTTGAGCATCAAAGTCAGCAATGTTCGATACCGAGTTCTCGGTTCTGGCTCGGCTCGGCCCATCGTTCAAATTTCAGTTCGATTGACAAACGGTTTCCGCTAAAAGCCAACAATATGAATTTGATTGTTAGTTTCAAGACACGTTTCAAAACGCGATAAGACTGATTGACAGGTTGAGAATGTGGCATGTTTGGCAAGTAACGCTGACTCATGCAAGAACACCAGGGAATTTTAGTTCATAACAATTAAGAGGTTGTTGCGTAGCAGTTACGTTAGTAGTTCAAATGTATACCGCAGTTACTTTTCAAGCAGTTCAGAGAGCATGACTTTAATGTTCCGATTGATATTTGTAATTACAGCAAACCTCGGTTTTGGGATGTTCGCCTAATCCGGACAAATTGCGTGATCCAAACGGGTCCGAATTAACCGAGGTTTTCAAAATCGTCAAACAGACCATCAATTTTTCTACTCCATTTGTCAATGTTTGCATCACTTTATCACTTTGAAATTGCTTCAAAATGTTTGAAGGCTTCTCGACTCGTTCCACTAACGTCCCACCCCCAGTCGTCTTTATCCTCAATGCGCCAAACTTCTATTCTTCCTTTCAGTCAAATAACTCTTTAGAATACAGTGTAGCTGAAGCGCGTTTAGCCAACATCCACCAATTGTGCCCTCCACTTTCACGCGCTCCATAACGTCTTAACCTTGCGCAGCTATTTCCGGCTTGTTGGTGGGTTTTAGTGCAATTGTGTCGCTATGATTTCTTTCACCAAAGGAAATAAACCCACCTCAACGTTTGAGTATTTTCGATGGTTCTGTGTTTAAACTTATCTTGAATGAGTTTTACTCGTCTTTAAATAATTAACAGATGTAGGCGTTGAAAATAAGTGATGAAGTGAATGCACTTTAGTTGTGAATAATTTATTGTCATCCCTCAACTATTTTTTTCTTTTTAGATTCAGACGGATGCAGATATCACGAATTTCAGTGTTTTCCATCAAAGCAGTGCCGTCCGATTTGGGACATGTGCAAACCAAACACATGTCCACCTGGTGACCAGCCGCCTTTATGCAATGGTACGATCATTTTGTCTTTGACAAAGTGCTGTCCGCTCAGTGCTACAGTATCAACTAAACTAGTCAGGATAATTTGCTCATGTCGGCTCTACTCGACTTAATAGTCTCAGAAATTACCCTTACGAAGCATTAAACCGTAATGTCATTCAGGTATTTGCGGTCCCGATCAGTTTAAGTGCGATAACGGAGCCTGTATCCCGCAACAATACCGCTGCGACAAAATCTGGGATTGTGAGGGCGATGAAATAGGATGCGCTCCAAATGATTATCACACAAGTAAGCTTCTATTTACATAGTAAATGAAAATATTTTGTGAAATTCACCAAATCACTCTTGCAAAGTCGTGCATGTAACAAGCGCCATGGTTGTCTGCACGAAGCCCGTTAGAAAACCCGCTTCAAGCGTGCAAAGTCGTGCATGTAACAAACAATTTGGTTTACCCCTTGAAGTTCGTAGGTTCGCTTTTAGTGAATTGAATTAACAATCTTGTGATACATTTTTTCCTCACAGATGCCGACAACTGCACTGCGCATCAGTTCTACTGCTTTTCTTGCAACAACATTCATTATGGTTGCACCGAACCCGACTGTCACCCCGATTTCGAGGACTCGTGCTTTGGTAATAAACCGAATAATATAATGGAGCCCTGAATCATTTCAATTTTTGGCTTTTAATTATTTTTTTATGCCCTGATTAAACCGTTATTCCTATGTCCTGTTGTTGGCGTCATGCCAATCTCGCTAGCCCCATGATTATCCCACTAGCCCAATAGTTATACCTTGGGTTCATGCTTATCTCGCTAGCCTAATGGTTATCCCGCTAGCTCAATGGTTATCCTGCTAGCCAATGGTTATCCCGCTAGCCCCTTATTTAACCCGATAGCCCCATGGTTATTTCGCTAGGTCCATGCTAATTTTAGTAGCCCCGTGGTTATCATGCTAGCCCAGGGGTGGGGAACCTTTTTGTTTGTGAAGGCCACGACACTCGTTCAGGCCGCACAGACTATTTCTCAGGCCAAGTACAGTGGCATTCAAACTTTTTGTCTTACAGAATGGTTGATGTGCTATTGGACTTGTGGTCCAAGCAAAATAAAATTCGTCAATACATTTCCACCCTCACTACAACGTTCGGGATTTTATTAACATAGAAACTCGCTTGTTTATCAATATCAATCTAATTCAATTATGCGCAAACAATTGTTCTTTTGTAACACAAGTAAGATTATAGAACCTTGGTCTCTTGGCAGTTCTACGGATATCGCTTTGTGTACCAGCACGCAAACATTTAACTGTAGTTTAAAATCTGTTTGAATCAAATAGTTTGAATTTCTATTGCTTTTAGATGTTTTTGTTTTGTTATTGCTTTTAAACATTTACTTTTTCTAAATGTCACGACCTACGGCAAAATGACGACCCGCGGGTTGAAAACCACCGCTCCAGCCTCGTGGTAATTTCGCTAGCGTCTTGATTATTTCTGTAGCCCCATGGTAATTCATCTATAGCCTGTTGGTTGTCCCGTCGGCCTTATGGTTATCTCGCTGGTTCATTGCTTATCTTGGCTAGCCTAATGGATATCCCCCAGGTTCAATGGGCATCTCGTTAGCACCATGTTTATCCCGCTATCCTAATAATGGTTATCTCTTAGGCTTCTTGGTTATCCCGCTAGCCCCATGGTTATCCCGCTTGCCCCATGGTTACCCCTCTAGTCTCATGGTTATCCTGCTAGCCCCATGGTTAACTCTTAAGCTTCTTGGTTATCCCGCTTGCCCCATGGTTATATCCTGCTAGCCCCATGGTTAACTCTTAAGCTTCTTGGTTATCCTGCTAGCCCCACGGTTATCTCTTAAGCTTTTTGGTTATCCCGCTTGCCCCATGTTTATCCCTCTAGTCTCATGGTTATCCTGCTGGCCCCACGGTTATCTCTTAAGCTTCTTGGTATTCCCGCTAGCCCCATGGTTATCCCGCTTGCCCCATGGTCATCCCGCTAGCCCCACGGTTATCTCTTAAGCTTCTTGGTTATCCCGCTTGCCCCACGGTTATCCCTCTAGTCTCATGGTTATCCTACTAGCCCAGTGGTTCTCAACTTTTTTTCTTTCGTGGCCCACTTTCATTGCACAAAAATTCTGTGGCCCAGTAAATTTTTATAAATGAAAGAAAACAACTATAAAATCGATTCAGCACAAAAAAAATGCAGAACATATTTCAAACAAGATTATAAGTTCAAAATAACTTAATTTAAAAAAATCATAAAACAGCACTTTCCCTTCTTTAATCAAGCATGTTCAGTTATGACCGAGTAATTGGACAATGGATATGCTGCTATTATGCTGCTGGCTTTATTGTAATCTCAAAGTAGTTTATTACGTCATAAACATACAGGGTTGCAGAAACTCAAAGTAACCGCAAATTGATTAATTTAAATTCATTTACGTTCCTTTTCAATTCCTACCCAAGCCATTATTCTTGTAAAATTCAGTGTAGTGACACAGCTGAAAGTAAATTCTTAATAAAAGCTTTCTGTTTAATTGGTCTGTGGCCCAATCAAAATGCTTCCATGGCCCACTGGTTGAGAACCGCTGTACTAGCCCCACGGTTACCTCTTAAGCTTCTTTGTTATCCCACTAGTCCCATGGTTATCTCGCTTGCCCCATGGTTATTCCTCTAGTCTCATGGGTTATCTCTTAAGCTTCTTGGTTATCCCGCTAGCCCCATGGTTATCCATGGTTATCCCTCTAATGCCGCGAGCCCTGTGGTTATCTTTTAGGCTTCTTGGTTATCCTGCTAGCCCCATGCTTATCTCGCTATCCTATTGGTTATCCCCTCAGGTTCCTTGGTTATCTCGAAAGCCCTTCGTTATCTTACTAGCCCCATGGTTATCCTTTATGTTCCTTGCTTATCTCTATAGCCTAGTATCTCGTTAGCCCCATGCTTATCCCGCTTGTCGCATGGTTATTCTGCTAGTCCCTTGGTTATCCCTCTAGTCTCTTGGTTATTTCGCAGGTACTTTGGTTATCCCGCTAGCCTCGTGATTATTTCTGTAGCCCCATGACAATTCTAGTAGCCTCATGGTTATTCTGGTAGCCCTATGGTTATTCCGCACGTTTCTTGGTTGTCCCGCTAGCCCCATGGTTGTCCCTCTAGTCTCATGGTTATCCGTCAGGTTCAGTGGGTATCTCGATAGCCAATCGTTATCTTACTAGTCCCATGGTTGTCATGCTGGCCCCAAAGTAATTCCGCTAGTCTCATGGTTATTTCAGTAGAATAAACTCTCTCCTTGGGCAAAGAGAATAGGTCTTAGCTTGCTGGTCCGTTCGGTTTTCACAGAAGTATCTTCTCATAACACACTGACCCGCTTTACCTACCATAAATGTTTTGATGTTTTGACGTTCGTGTGTCCACGAGATGGTGGCAGTTGTATTGAATTATCTTCCGTATGGTAACGTAATATCGCCTTTGTTTTGTAATGGTCATAATGGAAAACAAAATAAGTTTGAATCAAATGGTTTGACTTTATCAATATCAATCTAATTCAATTATGCGCAAACAATTGTTCTTTTGTAACACAAGTAAGATTGTAGAACCTTGGTCTCTTGGCAGTTCTACGGACATCGCTTTGTGTACCAGCACGCAAACATTTAACTCTAGTTTAAAATCAGTTTGAATCAAATAGTTTGACTTTCTATTGCTTTTAGATGTTTTTATTTTGTGGTTGCTGTCAAACATTTACTTTCTTTAAATGTCGCGACCTACGGCAAAATGACCACCCGCGGGTTAAAAACAACTGCTTCAGCCTCATGGTGACTCCGCTAGCGTCATGATTATTTCTGTAGCCCAGGGATCACCAAACTACGAGGTCATTTCATCCGGCCCGCGAACACTATTTTGGTTTGCCAAATCGAATTGATAACTTTGTAACATTCAAAAATTAATCTACTCCTTACGAAAGTTTTCTTGTCGCGATTTGTAGAATTGATATTACCTATAGTTTCATAGAATTACAACGCCCAAGATTGATCCAACCCGGTTTGTTACGTCACAAACAAGACTACAAGTTTTACATGTGCGCAAATAATCGCCTTATTTTGTTACTTGTGAGGTAATCTAAGCATTGCTCGTAAGATGAGACCAACTGTACAATTTAACAGTCGCATTGCCAGATTTTAAATAGGATTGTAGAAAGACCATCTCTTGGCCCCCTATAAAAATCGCCTCGAGGAATAAGTTTGGAAAGAAGGCGCTGGGGCATGCAAACTATGCGGCCCGCGCGATTGATTATTAAACTTATCCGGCCCGCAGTGATAAAAGTTTGGTGACCCCTGCTGTAGCCCCATGGTAATTCCTGTAAAGCCTGATGGTTATCCCGTCGTCCCGTTGGCCTTGTGGTTATCTCGCTGGTTCCTTGGTTATCTCGCTAGCCTTATGCTTATTTCTGTAGCCCTGTGGCAATTCCGCTAGCCTCGTGATTATTTCTGTAACCCCACGATAATTCTACTAGCCTCGTGGTTATCCCGCTTGCCCCATGGTTATCCTTCTAGTCTCATGGTTGTCTTGCTAACCCCATGTTTATCTCTCAGGTTTCTTGGATATCTCGCTAGCCACATGCTTATCTCGNTGATATCGGTTATTTTTGCGATTAATTCTTTCGGGTATTTGCACATTTCATTTTTCCACGTGTTTACCACATTGTCTCATTGTTTTAAATTTGTTTCTTTGGTTAAAAGAAAAGCTTATGTGCAATGGGAATGTTTTTCTTCCGATTTTCCTCCGTTCTTGGGCGTTGACAAGTGTAGTGCATGATTACATCCAACAGATTTTCCAGGCAATACGAAGTAGCATCAATTCAACTCTGTTTCCATCTTGCAGGAAACTGTGCAGCTGACCAATTCGAATGCCAATCTGGAGCCTGTATTCCTCTGTATATGAAATGTAACAGGAGGAACGATTGTGCTGACGGGGATGACGAAGCCGGAT
>QLIY01002310.1:0-12371 GCA_003260075.1 Phallusia mammillata | reverse complement strand
AACTAAATGTTATTTATTATGTATATTTAAATTTACAAAACTGTATTATATTCCTATTGCGATGAACTCATCCTTTGGACTTTCCACATAGAGTAAGTGTTTTTTGAAACACTTTATTTAATAACTAGACTTTTTAAATTGTGTTTTAATTTGATGTATTGGTACCTTTTTACACTTCTTCTTATTTCCTGGCATTTTGATTTACAGAAAGGAGACGACAAAAAAGCTATTGTTGATTAGTAGTTGGTCATCACTTTGTTAAGTCTAGGAGGGGCCCTTACAACTAAGATAAAAAGCTTTGACCACTTCAACATCATAATTTACCACAGTTAATAAATATAATCACAAATATGTTAGTTTTATTTTTGCTTTTAAAGCAGTTTGGAATTGTCCTTAAAATGGAAAGTGCCTAGTTGTAATACCTGCCATATCTCACACCAGGGCTGCCACTGATAATTTTAAGATATCCCAAGCTTCCCTCACAAAAAATCCCAAGGTTTGTCAAAAAATCCCAAGATAACCAAAAAATGGCAAAAGAACAGTTTAAATCCTAGCTGGCGCAGGCAACATAAGGTACACCACGTCCCAGCCATCACGTACCTTTCAAAAGACGTTAAGATATACAAGAAAAAAACAAAAGAAAAAATATTTTTTGTCTACATTTTTTAACTGGTAGGCTACATGATACATCGAAAAGCCTGTAGTACTGGCCTAACTTACCAGTTTTGACAGGAAATTTCAATCAACTTACACAGCTTGGAACACAAAATTGATGAAGCACTGTTATGCAAATCGTTAAATAAAAAGACGATTTTTGCAAAAGGATCATTTTTGTTTGCAACAATAGTAATAATTGAATCTTATACGTATTAAACTGATAATTTCAAAAAATCCCGAGGTTTAAAACGTTTTTCCCAAGATTCCAAGCTTAGCACTGAAATCCCAAGATCTTGGGAAAAATCCCAAGGAGTGGCAGCCCTGTTATGAACATTGAATTTTAGACACATTTTAAATAATTTCTATAATTGTTTCGTAGTAATATTTCACCATACTTTTGTGACGTGTTTCGAGATTGTAGCTACAGATGAATTTTGGTGGGAAATTGAGCAAAAACATGTTTTGATACAATTGCCCACAGTTGTTTGTAAATACAACATGGATCAGTTGTTGACACGTTTGAATTTAAGTCAGACGGTTGAGATCACATAACCAAATGGGGCAAGATTCCCTGATACTACTGGCAATGTTGAACANATCACTTATGGCTGCTGTCGGCCGGTTGTTGAGAAAGCGCTCAACTTCTGCTAGCCATACGCACAACGACTCATCGGTAAGCGCAGCATTCGTAAAATTCGGCGAATGGAGCGAATGACGCGCTCCCAAACACCACCTTGCTCGCTTGCCAACGGGGGCTTGAAGTGCCAGTTTGTCCCTCTTTGGCGCAGATGGACGTTCGGCGCCCACGAAATTGGTGCCATTATCACTGAAACATCAGAAGCAGAACCTCTTCTGCTGGAAAACCTGCGAAACGCATTAATGAACGAGGCGTCAAGCGAGTGAGCTATCTCTATGTGCACTGCCCTCGTACACATATAGGTGAACACGCATCCATAACGTTTTACTTGACTCCTTCCTAGCTTTACCAGAAAGGGCCCCATGTAATCAACTCCCACGCTGGTGAATGGTGGGTTTCCAGGTTAATTCGTTCTTTAGGTAAAGCACCCATGATCTGTGATCCGGCCTTGGCGTGGCGTAGCTTACAACCTTTGCATAGGCGAACAACGCACCACACAGCTTTGGGCACGCGTTAATGGCTTTGTATGCCTATAAATGTTAGGTGTTACTTCCTGATTGTAGTCCTGTGCCTTTGCAGAAACCTCGTGTTCCACCTGCGGTACAGGATTCGGCCTTTTAATTGGCGTAAGATCCCATCCATGCGAAGACTCACACCCTCTCCGTTTCAGCAGCAAATTCAGCTAACTCCAATTCCTCTCTGGCTTTATCAAGCTCGATTTCCATTTCCAAGTCTAACACTTTGGACCTAATGGCTCGTCGCCGTTTCAGTTGTTCAAGTTTCAAAGCTTTGGCTTCTCGGCGAGCACGCGCACTGGCAGTACTTTTGATACTTCGCACCGAGCCTTTAACAGACGGGGCGCCGTTGTTGGTTTGTTCATGTCTAACAGTATCAATCACTTCAAATAGCTCTTGTGATGTGCTGGGGATGTTTTCTCTCTCACTAGACATTCATCTCGAGACTATCGACAAGACCAGAGCAAATCAAAACCATTTTATTTAAATGATGTAGAGTTCAAGCCTTCTTGCTAACTCTACCTTACAGTCTCTTGATTGGCAGAATAAGATAGCCGGTTTCAGATGCACTTTATTAATTGACCAGTGATTTAAAGCAGATTTTTGACCACCTAAACCAAGATACAATCAAGAACGTCACAATTACAATACAGTCCAAACAATCTAACCTATATAATATAAAATTATCCACCACAGCAAATTTAATGCATACACCACAGACTTGATACTGCTGAGGCTACATGTGGAGAGACAAAGAAAATACGTCGAAACGTCGAAACAAAAAGTACTTGCCAGAAAATCTTTGTAAAACTTGACATTTTGACATGTTGGTTTTATAAGCTCATATCTATATTTACTTGCAGATGAAAGAACTGGATTTGGGTAAGAACAAGATAGGAGATGTGGGTGTGGAACATCTAACAAATTACTTGGACAAAATGGAGAAGTTAAACCTGTGGTATTGCAACATTACATGCCCTGGACTTCGGCCTTTATGTGAAGGACTTAAAAAGCTGGGCAAACCTGTAAGTGTTCTGTTTTTGGTTTTAATCCGGTTTTGAATGGGCCTGCAAATGGAGAAGTACCTGGTTGTGATACCTGTCATATCTCACACCAACTTTTATTTTGATCAAATTTACCTGGCAATTATAGCAAGTTTCAAATGACACAGTTAATGGAAATAATAATAAATAAATTTATGTCATGTTGGCTTTAAAAACTCATACCTATATTTACTCACAGATGAAAGAGCTGGATCTGAGTGTCAATAAGATAGGAGTTGAAGGGGTTAGACGTCTGTCAAGTTGCCTGGGTAAGATGGAGAAGTTAAGTTTGATGCATTGCTACATCACTCCCAACCAAGTTAAACCCTTAAGTGAAGAGTTTGTAAAGCTTACCACACCTGTAAGTGTTTATACTTTACTTTTGCTATTTAAAATGTTTTTAAATCCTACAATTGCTAAGAAATATCCAATTATAGAAAGTGCTAAGCAAGAGAGAATTACTAATGCTTTGGTATAATGTTGTGTAGCAGGCATGGCTGTCAGCGTAAGATTGTTGAGAGTGGTTGATAATGTTTGAATTTCAAGTCGAATCACAACCATCGTTGGTTGCCTTGTATGCTGCCCACATGAGCTTTGTAGTTGGGGATCGCCAATAGATGGGCTTACCGATGAGCCTGTGTAGCTCACTTGGTTGAATTAGAAATTTGGTGGCTCACTTGCTAGAGGTTAGAAATTAGTACTTGTGTAACTGAGTATCTTTTGAAATGCACACATCTGCAGATGAAAGGACTTGACTTGAGTTTGAACAAGATAGGAGATCCAGGAATTGAGCAGCTATCAAGTTGCTTGAACAAGATGAAGGTTTTAAGTATTGTCTCATGTGAAATGACTGAAGCAGGAAAGCAGGGGATAAATGAAATGCTCCAAAAACGCAGTCTTACTGTAAGTGTGTAATTATTATGGGTCCCCCTTTCTTAAAATTGTATTTTGTCTCTATTTTTTTCTGTTTTTCTTTTTCTTTTTCTCGTTCTATCTAAGACTGGTTTGTTCCACTGATTGGTTGAGAAAGAGTGCATTAAACTTTTCCAAACTTACACAGATGTTAGTTATTTATCCACATATGATCCTCCTAAATGCGTTTTAAGGCAGAGCGGTTGGTCTCTGCTTGACGTCGGACAGACATTTTCAATTTTATGCCATTTTATTAGTTTATCATGCGCATTTTCAGTTTTGGCAAAGGTTTCACACCTTAAACTTGATTTAAACCCGCTATACATACTTTGGTTTCGTACATGTCTGGAAAAACGTTTTTTATAAATGGTCAATAAATGGTTGTTGTCAACTTGACTGGCGCATGACAAGAGGTCATTGAAGGTCAACTTGTAGGTTCTGCCAACACAGTTAAGAACCATGTTTTATCACAATTTTGCTTTATTGTTTTTGACAAAAATAAATTCGAGAATCAATACTTTGGTCGTTTATAAATTTGGCAAAATGGTATTGTTGAACACTAAGGACTGTGTGTTATTGAAAACGGTGTCAAAAGGTCATTAACAACAGTCAAACAGTCGTTCGGCGTCTGCACCATTGGAGGTTACTGCAGGTCAATGCTATTCGTTTTGCAAGTGAAAAACAGTTTGTAATGCATACCTTTGTATCAAATGGCTTCTTATTTTATAGTGTCTGTAATACAACTGTTAAGGATTTCTAGAAAATTTGTGTTAATAAAATGAAGCATATGAAAGCCACTGTTCTAGTTAATTGAATCTTTTTGTAAGTGGATGCTAGATTTTGTGCTATGCTGAATAGGTATGATTCTCTTCACAGACACATTGTGAAGTTTCAATATTGGTCTCCTTTTCCATTCTTTTTTCTGTCATTTTAATCTTCATGTGTTAGAACACATTTATTTTACACACATGATAGGTAGTTACCCAATTTTGACTCCGAATGACTCAGCAGTTCACCCACAGGCTCTCAAAACACAATTGTTTTAAAACGGCTGTGCTGACTAAAGTACACGATACAATAGTTTCATACTTTGTTGGTTGGTACATTGTAAAGTATTTTGTAACTTTTAGTTACATTAACCAATTTTCCACCCCTTAAACCCCGAAATATTCGTCTTTGGGTTTACAAATATGTATGGTCAGATGTATTACAAGGCCGTCTTTCTGGTATTGCAAAACTGTTAAAAACAATTTTTCGGTGCAATGTAGCTTCTTCAGGTTTGACAAATCAACTTGACGAACAATGCTTGAGTTAGGTATAAATTAGGCAAAACTTTATTGTTGAACACATATGGCTGTATGATACTAAACACTGAGTCTGCATGATACTAAAAACTGAGTGAAAAGGTCATGAAAAATGTCAGTCGGCGAGAGTCTACTGCAGGTCGGTGGTATAAGTTTTTCGCAACAAATTTAAGAACAATTTGTCATGAATATCTTTGCTGCAAAATGACTTCTTAATTCATCAGTGCAGAAATACTGTAAGTTTCTTGGTTTAAACATGGGTAGAGTTAAAGAGGACTGGAAGTATTTTTTCGCTCTCTTTTTTCTACTTTTGTAAATATGCAACAATATAATGTAGAAAGGATAAGGAAATTTTTTTTAAAGTTTAGGTTAATGCTTTTTACTAATTTGTTCTTAATAACCTAAAAATAATCGCACCATTGTAGCCAATTTGCATAAACAAGTGTGTGGGGACCCACTCGTTTAATTTGCAAAAAAAGCTGAAGTAGTATATGTAGTAAATTATAATAAACATATAATAATAAATATAATAAACTCTTCTAGTTTTTCTAGTTGTTATTGTTCACTTTTTTTTCAACTCTTTTCAGACGAAAGTGTTGCATACAGTCTCATTGTTGGAAGTTAACAAGAATTGGCATCAGACTTGTTGTGGTAAGCACATGTCATTACTTTTCTATTTAACAAGTCTACTAATGTTTGTGTTTAAATATCACTTATGTCAATGTACTTGGGGATCGCAACCTCCAAACCTCCCTCGGTCAATCTAAAAATAATCACAACATTTTATAACATGCATGTGGGGAACTTTTCGTATTTGCTTGCAAAAACAATCATATGTGTATCAACGGGTGTAAATCGGTAAATAGGATATGATATATATCATATGGAAGTATAAAAGAAAGCCAGATTTCTTGTTCAGTTTGACAACAGTAGCGAGGATAAAGCTAGTGATTAAATTCTTAGAGATTTAAAAGTGTTTTTCTTTGTTTATTTTGACTTTCTAATGTGTAACATTATACTGATGAAAAAAAAAATATGGACAAGAAGTTTGAAAATTTGGGTTGATGTATTTTACTAGTTTATCCTTGATTAAAAAATGTTTCCAGTAGGTCAAATTATGAATAAATAGGGCATAATTATATAAATTGCCAATATATAGGAAAGTCAACTTTTTGTTTTCAACCTGCGGTTGAGATTATGTGGGTTTTGATTTCAGTTGCTGCCATTGAAAAGCACCAGGAGGAGCATATGAAGAGCTTACCAGAAAGTGTGGTGTTTTATGATGAAACATTGAAACCCATCCAACTACCTGATGTACATCCTCAAATGCATGAGTACAAGGCCTATGAAGGAGAGAGTCCTGTGGAAAAAGAGGAATTCATACCATCTACTAAACAGAAATCTGTACCTCCTGTGTATCAGCAGCCAGTTTCTTTCGATGAAATTCTAGCTTTAACATCACAAAAAAAGTTCATTCCCCCCCCCCCCCCCCCCCCCCCCCCCCCCCCCCCCCCCCCCCCCCCCCCCCCCCCCCCCACTAGTTGGCCCACCAGGCTCTGGAAAAACTACTCTTTCTAAACAGTTGGCAAAGTTAAGTCATCCAAGTCAGTGTGCCAAGTTTCTTGTTAGGTTCATGAATCTAAGTTATGATCAACCTTTAACATGCAAACAACTTTTTGTTGACAATCTTTATCCTGGGTTGGATGAGAAAACAGTAGAAAATGCGTTTCAGTGGATGGTAGAAAACCAAGATGAGTGTGTTTTTGTTCTCGACGGCTATGAAGAGGCTGTGTGGACACTAGAAAACATGAAACCACTTAATGCATCTTATGATACATCTTTACCTATTGATCAGCTAGTAGCAAATCTTTGTTGTAAGAAGTTTTTTAAAGATTCTATTCTATTGTTTACATCACGTCCTCATAAAATTCTTAAAATCCCACCAGAGCTTCGTCCAGATGTCACAATTCATGTTGATGACCTTTCAACTGAAGACATGGAAAAGCTGTTCCGTGCTTTGGCGTGGGACAAGGCAGATGAATTATGGGAAATGTTATCCATCAAAGCCCCACAGCTTTTTGACCTTTGCCATAATCCTTTGTTACTGCAATTTATTATTTTTGCTATTTTACATGGAGGTAGAAAAACAGTCACAGAGGTTTTCCAAACTGTGATAGAGCAACTGAGATGCTCTGAGCATGCACGCAACATAGATATTGCCAAGTTGTGGAAGCCACTTGGTAAAATGGCATATGAAGGCATGCAGGAGGAAACAGTTATTTTCACCAGAGAAAATCTTGGGGATCTTAATGCCACTATTGTCCAAGATGTCATCATTGCCTTTGTAAAATTCGAACATTATTTTTCGAATCCACGACTATTTGATGGTGACCAGCGATTTTACTTCTCACATCAAATGTTGCAGGAGGTATTTGCTGCCAAATACATCTGCGAGTTCATGTCAGATGAAGAATTCCACAAAATCATTCCTGAGGTGGTTGTGGGAGGCAATTGGTCAATGGTTCGACGGTTTATGTGTGGTCTCTTGCTTGGGGACAAGAAAGGTGGGTTGCCCAAACTGAAAATGGGATAGTTTATTGATCAATACACTGTTATGGATCGCTTTCCTAGTTAAGCTGTTGTGCATTTATTACTGGTTAGTGATCATGATACGTTCACAGATGTACAAACAACATCATGTTGGGTATTTATCAACGGTTATTAATTATGATATGTTTTTAGGTATGCAAACAACATCATGCAAAACTGCTGATCATCTCTCAACAAAAAGGCAAGGTATGGGATGAAATTGTTTATTGCACTTGCCGCCGTGAAGGTGGGAGTACAGACACCGCTTTTCCGAGATAGCACACTGCTGTTAAATATTCAAGACCTGCATTTGCGTAAAACATGTTGTTGCGGGTAATGTTGTTAAGGTATACGGATTTTACACGTCACTTGTCTGTATTAAACATTAAACTGCCCCATCCTTCATTTTAGGGATGTGGGTTTTTGCATTTGTATTATCTTAAAATGTTTCCTTTTATATAGCGTTAAACTTTAGATATACACCCAGGCGCTTCATATTCGGCAGTATTTACATTTGTAACCCCGAAACTTTCAAATATAGACCCGAAATCTCAACTCTAACATGTGACCTTACCCCACGCTGTCATTTCACAAGGCTCCCCCCCCCCCCCCCCCCCCCCCCCCCCCCCCCCCCCCCCCCCCCCCCCCCCCCCCCCCCCCCCTTTATAGTGACACATGCGCTATGCGATATTTCTATCTTTATGACACTCACTCTGGGGCAGTGGTTCTTAACCTTTTTGAACTTGAGGATCCCTTTTGATACTGTCAAACCAATCGCAGGAACCCGGTTGACAACCACTGCTCACGCTCTCCTGCTTGTGCAAGCCTTCCATGAGCCCGGTTTTTCCTCATTTATTCTGGAAGTTTACTCTTCTTGTCACACTACTGTTATTACCGTCACCATTCTTCGCATAAAAACGTTTTAACATTTGTTTGTTTTACACAGACAAGGTGGAAAAGTTTCGCGAAAAGCTTATCGAATACATGAAAACCGATGTGCGTGGACATGCATTGATAGGTAAGTGTGTGTTTCAGTCTGTTTATTTATTTAACACAACTATTTCTAAGTGGCTACCAAATATTTTTTAACACATAGCATTATTATTTTTTATTAGCAATGTTAAAAATAACCAGTACACAAGCAAAAAACGAAATTTCCATACTGAAAACAGTATGTTAAATTGGAACTATTTTTTCTAAATATAACAAATCACCGCTAGCGGAACTTTGTCAAAATATTGCTACTTTTTAAGTTAACTAAAATTGCCAATACCGACAGATGAAATTGGACTAAATTAATGACTCATGCACAAAAATCAAAAATCAGCTACAGTCGTATATTTTTGTTGATTTATTCAGTTTTTTTTTTATTGTTTCTAGTCAACCCAAATTCCCACCTTCCGTTTTAGTCTCCCTACTTTAGCCTTATTGACCATCAAACCCTTTTCCTTGTATATTTTATTAGATCTGCTGACGGACTTGCAAGAATGTTCAGATGTTGAAAAGGATTTTCTTGCAAGTCATCTTCCTGTGAAGTTTGAGTTTTTCAATACTCCCATCTCATCGAGTGCAGCACACGCCTTGACTGAAATCCTCCCGAGGTTGAATCGAACTGTTGAGTTGCTGAATCTTAGGAGCTGCAACCTGAAGTCCGACACACTGAGGGTGATTTGTGGAGGAATTAGTAACATGAAACATGGGGTTTGTTATGATTGTGATTTGTTTTGAATATTTAATTATAAATTTTCATGTATCGAATGAATAACTATTAAATAAAAATTAATTTCACAAAACCGGAAATTAAATAAATGACGACACAATTACGTCACATGTCACTTGACATTTATTAGTTTTTTTTAATTTGTTCAGTTAATATTTGCATCAAATAATCATTTTGCGCAGATCTCTTCTCTTATTCTGGTTGGCAACGATTTCGGAGATTCCGAGTTCAAAATCATTTCCAGTTGTTTCGAAAAAGTTAAGAAGTTGGATCTGTTTGGTTGCGGGATTTCTGATGATGGGAAACAGGTGATGAAGAAGTGGGAAACTGATGAAGAAATTTGTGAAGAAAGTTAAACTTCGTTGTTAAGGTTTTCTACTGTTGCCTTGTCATTTCTAACGTTGTGTTGTAATTAGTGGTTCATTTCGAGCCTTGTGTCTCCTTTCAATTACAGTCTGCAAGCAGAGTAAACTTGTGTAGTTGAGAAATGTTAATTGGCTTTTCTCACCCTGTGTAGTGAGCGTGTTGAGTTAAATCAATCTTTTTACGTGTGTTTATTGTTTTTTATTGTTCACATGCCCCTTGACGCGACAAACATAGTGATGTAGCGACCTTTCTTGCTTGTTTACATTGGTGTGTGTCGAAGCTTGCGTTTTGCCTTTTTGTCGCTTAGTCGCCGCCTTATTAGCGTGTTTTGCGCGTTGCGTGGTCTTTTATGATTGAACTGCTGTTAAATAAAGCTTTCGCGTAAATAACTCATTATTGTAACGTGGCACGAAAACACAGGACACAGCCGAGCAGTTTAAAATACTCTAAAATAATACTAACACTAATATAGGGTGGTGGAGAAAAGGTAATAGGGAGGGAGAACAAATGTAAAACGCAGCATATGTACCTGGTAAAGAGAAGGGAACCTGAAGGTTTGACAACATTGGTGGATTCCAGCCAGTTTTTGATCCCACAAAATCTCTAACCATGGGTCACGTTTTAGAGTAGGGGTGGGCGACCTGCGACCCTTCGTTAAAGGTTGTGCGGCCCGCAGAGANAGTTACTCTAAGTCAGGGGTGCCCAATTAACCCGTCGATCGCGATCGACTGGTCGATCTCGGACTGATTTCAAGTCGATCGCGAGGGTTGCAGAAACTTATTTAAAATAGTTACTTTGTAACGCGTTGCTGTACATAGATGACTTTGGAACACTATATGCGGATCTGTTCATAAGTTTAATGATGACTTTATTGTGTGAATTAATCAAAATATATGTTAACAAGTTCATAAGTAGGCGCTTTGTTACAACACAAAAGTAATAGTTGCAGTAATAATTGTTACTTTGTTCTGGTACTCGCTATGTCTTTGCTAATTTGTATTGGAATAGTAGATCTCGAGAGTTGAAGTACCTCAAAAGTCGATCTCGAGTCAAAAACGGTTGGGCACCCCTGCCCTACAGCAACAAAGGTTGCCCACCCCTGTTTAAAGGTTATACAAAAACAGAAGGAACCGCAAGAGCGCCGACATCAAGACCGAATTTGCCTAATTCTTTGCAGCAGTCGTCGGCATCTGAAGTTCCAGCACAACCACAGTTTTCCAGGGATTTCCAGGGACTCCACTTTGTCGCGCTTTATAGCGTCCTTATGTTGCGCAACTCTTTCCGGCTTGATTAATACGTTTGGTGCTGCTACGACTCGTATTATCGGGCGAAATAAACCCAAATTAATAGCTGGTAACCTTTTTGCCTCCTTTTAACGTACCTTGCTGTCTCTTGCGCTAATGATCACACGCAATTTTCGTGTCAAAACTTGTTTCTTGACGGATTGTACGATCATAAACAGCGCAGTCGTTACCAACAGTGTGTCCTTTCAAACACTTGGTTGCGTTAAAAGGCGTACCAAGTTTGATTGCTAACTATTTTTAAATCATACAAACGTTTTGTTGCTTTCCAGTCGAACGACTGGTCCCACCAACGCTTTATCCCCCAGTCGTGTTATCTCAGGTCAGCTCCCTCCACAAAACGAGAGCTGCCATGATCCGGTGCAACTGCAGCTATTAGTCTCCACCCACCAATTGCGCTATTTACTATATTGCGCTTCTTAACCTGTGCGCAGATATTTCTGGCTTAGTGATTGTTTAAGTATACAAACTCAGCCAGGATCGTGTGTGCGTTATTGCTGCTTCCTACTTACTCTTCAATACGCTATTAATAACTAAATTATCGATCAACCTTATAAAATTTTGATTTTCTTTTTAGTTTTAACCCAATCTCCATTTTTTGTGGGTGAAAATTATCCTGCAATGACCCTTCCATATTCCGCAAAATTGTTCACTGAAGGGCGCAAAATGCCTTAAAATATGTTTGTATTACGACACACTTTTTTCGTATTTTTGGGTTGTGCATAAGTACATAAAACTGTGTGGACCAGTGTTGACCAAGAGAGTCTGTTTGTTGACCTGACCATGTTACTATGCTTTAGGTCAGGGGTTCCCAACCTTTTTTGCTGTTCGTACCCCTTTGTCAGATCAGAGCATTCTTCGGGGGGGGGGGGGGGGGGGGGGGGGGGGGGGGGGGGGGGGGAAAATTCTGATGGAATTTTTTCAGGCATAATTGCTAAATTAAATTGCTTTTATAGCTCAATTAAACGTTAACGGTATTTCACACAGAAATTAGTGGCGTAAAGTAAAAAACAGCATTGTTAAAAGACAATAAGGCTTTTTACTAAATAAAAGCTGCTCTGTGGCGCAAGGATCTTCGTACCCCTTGAGGTTCAATCTGGTAACCCCAAGGGGTACGAGTACCCCCAGTTCGGAACCCCTGCTTGAGGTTGTTTGTTGTCACACAATGTTTTCGCCAATACTCGTTTCTTACGTCAAAGCTCTGCTCGAAGAATAGTAATATTACAGTGCATCGTCTTTGCGTCTAAATATGTGATTGACAGTAAAAGTGTGTTTGTTGGAATTCAAACGAAGTGTTTAAGTTGGTTCAGAAAGCTGACGTCGCAAA
>QLIY01002309.1:0-20439 GCA_003260075.1 Phallusia mammillata | reverse complement strand
AGTAGGAGAGGTAAAAATGTTCGAGGGGTGAAACTTGAGCTTGTGGTCAAGCTGGAATGTTTGGAACTCGTTGCAGTGCACTTAGGCGTGAAAGGTGGCTGAACCGAAGATGGCTGAACTTGTAAGGCTTGCAACAAATACTACAATGATGCATAACGTGCAAAGTTTTCTAAAACCTGAGAAACTGACACCACTACCAACACTTTGGAAAAATGATTGCATGCCGATAAAGCCATGGTTTATAAACTAAGGCAAAGTTTTTATATTTATTCCAAAACAACATAACTGTCGAACAATAAAAACAATAAAACTAGAAGGGTGGCTTGGCACATGTTGCCATTGCACATACCTTGTGACCTATATATACATATATATATATCCTACTGTAGCGGCCTCTCTCACTACGATTATCGTGTTCTTGCATACTATAGCGAACCGGACAGATTGCCTTCTTTCTTTAACTCTCGTCTTATGCGGCGTAGTCGCACTTTGTGTTATTCCATTAGGATGTACCTCGAATAAACACTTCGCTACACTGCACTTATTTCGTAATGGGTCCCAAATCATCCACTGTCTTTCATAACCTTATTTGTTTCTGCAAGCAGAAACTCATGGGTCCCCCACTCGTGCAAAGTTGTAAATAATGCATTTTACAAAATAACTATGATAAATTTAGGTGCAAGGAGTTTAAACAGGGCAATAATAAAGTATGCAGAAATAACATGTTATACGAGGTACTAACTACACAAGTCGCATTCAGTTCGATTAAGTGGCTGTAGACAAACTGCGTATTGCGTCAACGTGCGTAAACGCATGCGAAAAGCGGTCAGTATTCTGACGTGCGTAAACGGACCGAATTTACGTTCCGAAAGTGGCTGCGTTTGGTTCTATACACAGGATCTGAACGATGCGACTTTTCGCTTGAGTGCGTCCAACTCCAACCGTTTCTTCGATTTGCAGGTGCTAATCTTGCTGAATAAAGATGACAGTACAATAATAACGCTAGTGGAAAACAATTCGCAAAACGTTCGTATTGTTTTTCTGAAACGAAGCAGACACAACAAAATGTGCACACATAATTTTTATGTTTCAAAGTAACACAGTAGGTAATACCAGAAATGAACAAGCACTGTAGGGTTGTTGTTTTTTGGTATTTATACGGACTGCTTCATACTTTGCAGGGTAAAACACAACAATCGACACCTATACATGGTAAAATGAACAAATTGTGAAATCTTCATCCATTTAGACGCTATTAAAAAACTTCACCTATTTTAGGGGTATACAAAATATACTCAAAAAGAGTGGCAGACGATCAGCGTCAGTGTAAAGTTTTATTTTCAACAGAAATATTAATTTCGCCTATTAAGGCATCGTCAGTTTCTGTCTAAAAAAAGAAAAGAAACGATAAAAAAACACATAAAAAGTTAAAACGTTAAAATACTAAAACAACTAACAGCTGCGAAAACAAGACAATGGCGAAAAAACTATGGAGAACGGCTATGATAAAAGCCAAAACTGACTGACTGACTGACTGCAAATAAGGTGGTAACGCCGGTAGCAAACAAAAAACTAGCAGGTGTAAAATGGCCTGTTATGACATCACACTAACTTATAAAATTAACAATAACCTTTTTTTCTACACGGCTACTCATATGTTGCTTTTGTTGGATGTGTACCAAAATAAAACATATGTTACACCAAGCCTGCAAGCGATAGAGTCCGACGATCACAACCGTGTGGCAAGACCTGAGTCAACTTTGGCGGTAGGCCTACTTTTATGCTTAAAAATACTGTTAAAAACGTACCGAAATGGCATAAAATAAAAAGAAATACCTCGCACGAAAATGATCTTCGCCGTGCGTTTTTGCTTTTCCGTGGAAATCTCTTGCTTGGATCCTACCAGCCAACTTATCACCAACTTTGAGATTTTTTAAACTAGACAATATGATGACAGATGGTTTTGGGTCTGTTGTAAAATTGATCTGGCCACTTGACGATACCCTGCTTAATTTTGTTCAGAAGATCGTCAACTTCATGCAGATATCAAGTTTAAAGAGCTCTTCTGGCAAATGTGATTTTTATTCCGACGTTTCGACGTCCTATACAGGTCGTCTTCATCAGGGTAAATAACACTGAATGCGACTAGTACAGTGCACGATAAACAAAGGAAAAAAGGAAAAAAAGAATAGAACGCAAGCACGTAACAACGCAACGAAAACACCGCGCGATAACAAATGATTGACCCTCTAATCTTTAATGCTTGCGTTCTATTCTTTTTTTCCTTTTTTCCTTTGTTTATCGTGCACTGTACTAGTCGCATTCAGTGTTATTTACCCTGATGAAGACGACCTGTATAGGACGTCGAAACGTCGGAATAAAAATCACATTTGCCAGAAGAGCTCTTTAAACTTGATACTATGCCTGACAGCAATAGCTTATATATTCATGCAGATATGCCCTCCATTCTCTTGTTCCAAACTGATTTTCAATCTTTTCCAGTCCTGAAAGCTTTTCATAGCCCCTTGTGCAGTTTCATATACCATACAAAAAAACGAGTTAACCAACACAATGAAACAAATGGGGCACAAACAATAACCAGCATATTTTTTTGCAAGTTCATGCTTGTTGATTAACAACATGGAAATGGGACACCCTAATGAAACAAGTCAACTGATTTTACCTTTTGGAGTTTGAAAATCTTTTAAACGCTATTCCCCTCTATAAATTATAACTGTTTCCAATCGCTGCAACTTTCAAATCGCTGGTAGCATATTTAATACACGAAAAACCCGTTTTACCCGTAGAACATATTGTTTTAAATTACTCCCTTGCGAACGTTTGCATCTAGTACTTTCTCCACTACAATTTGTGCGGAAACCATGACAAACGCCATTTGTTCTTGTGCTAAAGATTTCCTTAAAAATCTATAGTTTAAACTTTAAACCTACACATTTTATTTTTGAATCTAAACACTGATTTTTTTGAAGGCAAACATTGCAAACAGTTAGTATCGGGGCAGGTATACGATAGAAACAAAGAAATAAACTGATCAACAATTTTATTACATGCATGAACGTTATACTGGGGCATTGTTGTTGTCATTTCCCAAAAGTCGATATATCCAACATATGGCATTTGACGATTTTTTTCGCTTGTAAACAGCGTTGTCTCCGTACTTATATACTCTGCCGTGTGGTCCAGCGTCACCACTTGTTCAAGTCGCCTTTTCAGGCTATGTTTTAAAGCTCAAAAGCTCGAAAAAATCGCAAGAACCGGTTTTGGAATAAAATGATGATACTCGCGAGCAACTGCTTTTGGCCCTATGCGTTGCAATCCCGTTAGACTCTAACGGTTAGAGGTTTGACTAAATAAATTATTACCAAAATCCATTATGCAGGTTTGCACAATCTTTAACGTATTGCCTTGCAAAATATTCCATGCGTTTTGTTAAACCAAAAATACCTTCGCTGGATAAAATGCTGCCGAGGGCGGTAGTTTGGTGACCCTTGCACATGGCTCATGATTTAATCATATTTCGTTGTGAAATGCTTCACGTGGGCGTTCAGAAATAACGTCGTCGCCCACCAATGTTTTGCTAAGGAAGTGCCCACGTAGAAGACTCGCAGCGAATTTCCAGGAACTGCGTGTGCCTACACCATTAGTTTTGGGAATAAGGCAATGATTAAGCAAACGAAATTTCCTTTTATTGTACCTGCATTGCACAATTATAGCTTTTAGTTTGGAAAGTGTTGTTCTTCCCCACGTTCACGTGTTCAATTACTCGACACATTCTCAGTTCCAATGTTATAACGTTGGAACACACACATATATATATAAACGCCTGAATTTAATAAAGTAGGGTTTGTATAACAGTGCTTGCTTAATTTCTCTTCGTATTCTGTTAAACGTTTACTGCGCTACACTACTGCGAGGTTTCCTAACAAGGATCTACGGACACTCAAGGGGTCTAAGAAAAGTTATGTGAATAATAAAACAAAATTACCACTATTTTTGCTACACTACTACTTACATGTTGCTTTTGTTGAAGGTGTCCAAAATAAACATATGTTACACCAAGCCTGCAAGCGATACAGTCCGCCAATAACTACCGTGTGGCAAGACCCGAGTAAACTTGTGCCGTAAGCCTATAGTTTCAAAATGGCATAAAATAAAAATAAATACCTGACACGAAAATGATCTCCGCCGTGCGTTTTTGCTTTTTCGTGGAAACCTTAAGATTTTTAAAACTAGGCAATATTATGACAAATGGTTTTGGGTCTGTTGTAAAATTGATGTCCACAGGCCACTTGACAATACCCTGCCCAATTTTGTTCAAAAGATCGTTAACTTCAGGCAGATATGCTCTCCATTCTCTTGTTTCAAACTGATTTTCAATCATAAAGTTTTTAAAACTTTTCATATTCCCTATGGTTTGTATATGTGTAGCTGTGTGCAGTTTTATATACCAACCAAAAACGAGCTACCAACACAATGAAACAAATGGGGCATAAACAACAGCCAGCATAACTTTTTGTAACTTCATGCTTGTTGATCAACTCAACAACATGTACGTTGGAAACCCCAACGAAAAAAGTCAGTTTACTTTTTGATGTTTGAAAATCTATTAAATGCTAAACGCCTCTATAAATAATCAATGTTTTCCATCTCTGCAACTTTTAAATCGCTGGTATGATATTTAATACACGAGCAACAGACTGTCTTGCCCTTAGAACATTTTGTTTCAAATTAATCCCTTGCGAACCTTTGTATCTGGTACTTCTCTATTACAATTGGTGCGGAAATCGTGACAAACGCAATTTGTTCTCATGCTAAGGATTACCACAAAAATATATAGTTTACCCTACAAGTTTTATTTTTGAAAATAAACACTGATTTTTTAAAGGAAAATTGGTTTTGGCCAGTAGCAAGACCGGAGAAAGTGAGAAACGCTACACGTTACTTACGCACGGCAAATGTATATGTAAGACCCAAATATTTTACAGTTATTAAAAGCAAGGTTTAAAATACGTGAAGAGGCGACTATTACACATGCCCAGTTTAATAGAGTGCGACTAGATATAGACGAACAAATTCTAAAACAATAAGGTACGTACGTTATTAAAATCTACAAAAGGAGGTCGCAAACAAATATCGAAACACAACATATAGACTGCGTTGTGACTTTTGTGAAAAATATTGTTTCGCTGCAATTAAGTTGTTTAGTATTGATTGCGTACGTAAAATATACGCGATGTATTTGGAAAGAAAGCGTCACAAGTCCACAGCCATAAACAAAACTATCTCTAAACGAAACTAACATATATGTATTAATTCAAACCAATTTTGTCGACGAGCTAACCAACCAAATACTTCATGTGTGAATACATATCTCACAGACGCCAACATTTCAATTTACTCTGGACATTATCATCAAGTTACAGAGTTGCATTCAACAATACTTTGCTGTGGCCTTTTCACCACCATATCACACCAAATAAGATGAAGAACTGCCGAAACTTTCAACACAGCAAACAGTTAAATATCGGGGCAGGTATACGATAGAAACAAAGAAATAAATTGATCAATAGTTTCGGAACCTGCATGGACGTTATTCTGGGGCAACGGTGTTGTCATTTCCCAAGTGTCAATATATCCAACATACGGTAAATCAGAAAAATACCACCGAAGTATTCGATCTGTTCTCATGTACAACCATTCACTTGGGCAAAGCTGAGAAGTCTTTTTGTAACGAATCGACCCACGAAGGAATATTTTAACATTTGGTAGACGTTTGTGCAAATCAATAAGCGCATTTTTTATCCCTGCTGCTCGTTGAAGTATGACAGAAGGGTCGTAAAGTAGAAAGTGTGCACCGATGTTCAGCACAACAACTGTTTTAGAGGTGCTTGTGATTGATTTCAGTGAATCTACAACATAAGGTCGACTGGAAGGAGGACCTGGGTTATATAGTGGATCTCCATGTGCTCTGTAATGCAATTCGATATGATATTCTTCGTTAAACGAGTTTTTTGGCAAAGACCAGTACTTTCCTTTAACATCTGAAGCAGATCCGTTCCCCCCCCCCAGGAGGACCTGGGTTATATAGTGGATCTCCATGTGCTCTGTAATGCAACTCGATATGATATTCTTTGTTAAACGAGTTTTGGGGCAAAGACCAGTACTTTCCTTTAACATCTGAAGCAGATCCGTCGACTTTCAAAGCCAACCTTAACCGACTAAAGTACCATTGTCTCATGGTGGAATCGCCAATAAAATAAACAGATGTGTTCTGTAGGCAGTTTTGAACTCGTTTCAGATCTCTCTGTTTGTTATCGCAAAGCAGAGAAATCCATCTTCCTTGATAATAAAATCCACTGGGACGATAATACCCCCCCCCCCTCTGTTTGTTATCGCAAAGCAGAGAAATCCATCTTCCTTGATAATAATAGCCACTGGGACTATATTGGTTTGGGTAGATAAGACTACGCATTCCCGTCGATAAATCGCATTTTTCAGTGCTTTTCGTATCTCTGATGTCACCTTTGACGACAAATGTTTGTCCTGAATTCTTCAATTCGACTTGCCACGTAATGTTTTCTTGAAAGAATTCCTTATTTTCAAAGCGGCCATCTGGTTTTTGTGGGTTTTTATTTCTCATCACAATCTCTGAACATGAACTGTTAACTGACATTTTTTTACAAGTCAAGGTTATTCCGTTTTCAGGTCTAGAGTAATCGCATGCTAACGACTTATCCCTAACAATAAAAACAAGTATTAGTATTCAACATTAGGCTTTAAAAGTATAAATATTTGGATGCAATATGCAGGGAAATGCAAATTCCGTTTGACTGATGTACGTTTACCTTCAATGACATAATAAAATATTTATCCGCAAGTAATTTTTAGAGAGGCACAGATTTTTTTTGGAGGAAAAAGCGAAGGGGCAAAACTGCTGTGCCTCTATATCAGTTGATTTGAAACATCGAGTTACAAAACCAAAAATGTGTGAGAGTATGGTCTCAATGCCACCCTACCACAGACTATGCCAACGCTTAAAAATACTACATGTTTTTGCGATTGTGAACAGCGTTGTCACCCTACTGTGTGTTTGACATCACCACCTGTACACGTCATCTTACTAGGCTATGTTTTAATGCTCGTAAGCACGAAAAAAGTGAGAGAACCGATATTGGAAAAAATGATGATACTCACAAGAAAAATTTGCTTTCTATAAATATTTAAAGACAGCGCAACAGTATATTTGAATATATTCTGCGTAAGGGTTTATCAGCGTAAAACACATCGAGTGGTGAATCATATTACTTTCCAAAAGTTGGCAACTTATTACATGTGGAGGGTACACAATATTTTATGTTTTTTTTAGAAAATGGTTTACTTTAGTTTTATGGAAGGAGCCCCTTATTTATTTTGTCGACAGACAAATTGCGTTGTACCGAATGTTTCTTATCGAAAATGCCAAAACAAAGTATAAAAAAAACTAAGCACGCTAAACCTTAATACGATGTCACAGTTGACGGCTGCCCCATTTGAAAGCTGTGCTAGGAAAAGTCTTTGTTTGTTCTCTTGCGACGCCGTCTGCAAAACCATATCCACGACCGCTTCGCTCGAGTGAACAAGTTCAATTATTAGCTTGCTCCGTCCTGGCCATGAAATAATCGTGTTCCAAGCGTAAGTACCGTTCATGTTGTCTTTCACCATCACTGCTATACCGTCTTCAGTAATTCGTCCGAATTCATTGAGTTTGACAAGTCTATGTAAATGTGGCAAAAATTAGCACGATTGTCGTTCGAAAGTATATTTGTGATGTCCCTTATTTACAAAACTTCCGCTTGGTGGCTTTTAAATAGAAACAAAACAGTTGGCCCGATATAAATGTTTACGCTGTTGCATTTAAGCGAACTTTTAAGGTTTCTAAAACGCTCATAATGTAATTTGCCAAGAAGGTCGGCTTACCTTTACACTGGTACTATTTTACACGCAATTTGGCGGATTGAAAAAAACAACAACACATAATATATTATATTTTATATTGTTTGATTTCGTTTTTGAATTCGTTTTTCATCGAAGGATTGTTTTCTCAGACTGAAACGTATTTCTCCACACATGTTAGAAAAACAGTCCAATAGCCGATTTTGGCAGGATAGCGAATAACGTCTTGGTTAAAGGGAGAACCGAGTATTTGGAACTTACTATCGTTCCAAGCGATTTATCTGTCACTGTTTTCAAGACAAAAACTGATTTATAAGTAAATGCAATACATTGATTTTATTTCGCCGTGACAGCGATAACTAATGTACAGCGGGAAATAGCTGTGGTACTTAAAAATTGTAATTACTAGGTTCCGGGTCACACGTGTGATTGCGGTGTGTTACACCTCCAGGTTCATTTAACCACAACTAACTTTTGCAACCTATTATCTGACAGTATGTGCAACTACACTGCGTAACCACCGTTTATTGCGTTATCAGTAATTTGTTTGTTTTACACTTTTAATTGCTAAATAAATCTAAAAAGGAGATTTGTATATATTCGCTTGTGTTGTATAAATAAACAAAGTAAATGTTTAAAAACAAATTGTCTTAGCGTGTTTTACAACTGCGACTGATGTCTTGGTTTGTTTACTCGACGGTATTTTTGTACCATTTCGTTTTAAGTTTTGTTTTGCTAAGCTGCTGTGCCCACATAAAATTCGCGGACATCCAAGAGTTACTTGAATTAAAAAAATCAAAACATAAGAAACAAGTATACAGCCACTCTTGTAAGTTTGTAAATTCTGCTTTCGCTCCTGATGTCCAAAAATGCACCAAAAATTCAACGTAGATGTCCAAAAATGCACCAAAAATTGAACGTAGCCTACGTCACACCAAACCTAAAAGTAGCGCAATACGATTTAGAAATGTCGTGATGAGACTAAGCGAGTTCTTGCCATAAAAACACAAAATCGAAAAACTTTACCTGGCACGAAACTGATCTCCGCCGTGTGTTTTTGCTTTACCACGGAAATCCATTGCTTGGATGCTACCAGCCAACTTATCACCAACTTTAAGATTGTTGCTATTGCGCAACATTATAAAAGATGACTTAGGGTCTGTTGTAAGTTTGATGTCCACAGGCCACTTGACAATACCCTGCTCGATTTTGGAAAGAAGATCGCCAACTTCAGGCAGGTATGCTCGCCATTCTCTAGTTCCAAACTGATTTTCAATCTTTTCAAGTCTTAAAAGTTTTATGTAGCCCCTCTGAGTTGCATATGTGAAACTGTGTGTGGTGTGGTGTACTAGCCAACAATGAGTTAACCAACCCATAGAAACAAATAGCACACAAACAAAAACAAGCACTTTTTGTGAGATCATATTTGGTCATTTACAACGTAATAGGTGTAAATCTATTTGAAAAGTAAAAATCAGGTTTCAGCTTTGAGTGCATCATGCTTTTTCAAATAACAGTCGCATCTACAACAGCAGTACTTAGATGCTGGATTCACTATTCGGCAAAGTCGGCGCTTACTCAGGCGTAGAGGAGGGTGCACCACAGAAACTTTTTATGACCGAATTTTTAGTGCTGTCTCTCTGTTAAAGACTTCATTACCAAGTCGGCTTTTTCACAACTAATGCTGCGTCCATCTACGGTTACAAAGAAAATTCTTTCATATTACAAAATTTTTGAACATTTCGCGGCATTTAGGCAGCATAGCGTTTTGAGCGAAGAAAAAGTACGCTGACTTTGCATAACTAAGATTCAATATGACATATTTACGGGCTATTCAACTACGACAAGCTACAATTTCACTGACAATCTCTAGCTTTGCAGCAAATTTACCATCCCAGTTAACATGTATTACAATTACATACTATACAGAAAACAACTATATGACGTAAGAAACAAACATTTGTAAAACCATTGTGTGACAACAAAACATCCAAAATGAAGGTCGATTGTTTCGGTGCAAATTTAGCTGTGCCTTCGTATACAGCAGGTCCGCTTGGTGCGCTTCGTCCACCAGGTACTTCGCTTGGTGCGCCTGGTACTTCGCTTGGTTAACTGCAGGTTACTCATTTTAATGCAACAAAGCCCGTAAATAGTGCAGGTAACCTTCTTTGAAGCGAAGAAACTTGTAGTTACTTGTAGTAAACTTGTAGTTACCGGTTTTAAGGTTTGGTTTGGGTTAAGGTTAGGGTTAGGTTTGTGTTAAGGTTAGAGTTAGAGTTTAGGGTTAAGGGTTTTGGGTGTGTGTTGGGACTATCGTAACACTTTTCCGGCATTATTTGCGTGTTATAACGTTAACTGAAGTATTTACGATTTGTCGCATAAAAACAGGACAGCTGCAGTATTTTCGAGTTACGTCGTAGCCTACCTATCATGAGTGTAATCGCACCAATAAGAGTTACCTGCACTACTTTTAAGTTGCGTTGCACGAAAAACGGTTTCCCAGCGAGGTACCAAGCGTACCTAGCGCACCTGTAGTATTCAAAGGCACCCAAAATTTAGTTCTTTAGGAATATTTCCATTCATGCAAATCCTCTATTAAATAGATTTTACTCGTTTACTGTGAAATGCATTTCAAAACGTTAAATACCACTATCTTTAGCTTAGAAGAAAAATGTTTAAGCAGCTTTGGGGTGCAAAATAAAGTTATTAATCCTTGTAGAATAACCATGGACACGCCTGTTGCTTTCACTTTCCATTCTTGACATGCAGTGGCGTACCACTGCATTTATAGTTTTACAATTCATCAAAAATTCACTAAAATAAGAACGATGTCAGCACTATACACAGGGTTGCCATACCGTCCTTATTTCTAAGATTTGTCCTTATTTTGAAGGGTTATGTCTTGGAAAAGTTCATTGTCCTTATTTCTAAGAAATGTCCTTATTTTTGACTGTAGTCCTTATTTTGTCTTATTTTCAACAATTCATATAGTCAAATCCCTGCTACAGGTAGAAGCGAACCTAGACCTGGCCTGTTGTGAGATGCACTTAGTATTTTCTACGGACAACTAGTTGCTTGAACAGATTGTTTCTTCTCAAAATGTTGCAAATGATATGTCATTGCTCGTATAAATGCAAAGATTTGTTCAAAAACGTTTGTTTCGTTTCGCATGAAAAATTATTTTTTCGGATGTTGTCCTTATTTTTGGTTTCAAGTCGATAGCAACCCTGACTATACAGAAGGTCGAGGCAAACCACTGGACTAGAGGAATGTCACCGCGTCGGAGATAAGCGTATAGGCTCAGGCTACCACCCCTGGTGCTACGGTACTTGGGCGTGCCGTTCCTGTAATGCTTCATTTTATTAAAATGCACATAATTTTTGCAAAATATTTACTTCAATTTAGATTCACAAGAAAAATTTAGGGGACTTTCGGTCGTGAAAATTCATAACGCAGCTGCAATTTACATGTAGTCCACTTTGTTTAAAAAGGTAGCCTACTTTGTTTGAAGAGACGTTGATTTCAATTTGTTTTATTCTAAATTTGGCTCTCCATCACAATCGTAAACGCAATGCAAAGAGCTGCGCGTCTCGCGGACGTGTTACTGACGTACGTGTTTACAGCCATGCACATACCTAATACATCACTACTTTGACAGCTAGGGCGCAGCTATAAAAATATGAATATGTTCATACGTCATATCGGCATATGCGACCACAACAAGTTAGTCAATAAAAAATATAAAAAACGGCGTGTGGTTGTACTTAAGGTGACATCCTTTTACGCGATTGACACGCTAAACATGCTTTACGACGTGTTTCCGTTGAGCAAATAGGCTCTTTTTGGCTACATAAAGCTGACAAGATGTAGAATGGTGGTCAGAAACTTTTGGGGCTTGAACTGCATTCGGAACAAAAATCGGTAATGGATTTCTGCCAATGCCGATGCTCCGGCGGTTTCGCCTTTGAAGAAGTTACGTTTAACTTCTTGACAGATGGTAGTGTTACAATGCTGGGACCAAGCAATGTGCATGTTGAAACTTGTAAGTGCGATAACAAAAAGCTTGTTATCCTAGAAAACCACAAATGTGACGAAACGTGTCTTGCCGATCCAGATGAGCAACAAAATGAAACTCTTGTTGCATCAGAAAGCTTTGAAGAGGTGGTAGAAGATGAGGAAGATGCAACACAAAACACCGACAAACCAGTAATTTTGGTTTGTCAAAATACAGATGATGAAAAAAACCAACAGGAAGATGAAGATAACAATCAAAGTGAAGTTACACCACACGATGAAGAGGAAAACGATGAAGAATTGACTGTTGGCGAATTTCAGCACATGATTTTTAGAACTTTGGGCAAGGACAGCGTGGTTAACAGCGGTGAAATGTTCCGTGCCAGGCTGGTGAACGTTGAGACCAAGGAGGCTCTTACCGTAGACAAGCTAAAGGCGGAAGGTGAAGCCATCAGCGACAAGCAGTTCTTTTGTCCTCATTGGTTTGTCGTCACTGTGGCGGAAAGCAATGACTTAATGTTTGGTCTAAAGTCTTTTGATTCAAGCAACTTCTATGTTCTGGCATTGGTTTCACACACAGAGAGCTCTTTGCGAAGATTCGTCAGCCATGACAAACTGGTTCTAATCGACACCAAAGACTTAAAAGCTTCCAAATCGCTTCGCCACGCAGTTTTCACAGTTTCGCCGCTTAATAACGGTACATTCATGCTCAAAATGAAAAGGGTAGGTAAATACCTGAAATCAGGCAAAGACGTAGTAGAAATGGTGGACAGGGATGAAGCAAGTGTTTTTAAGTTCGTCAACAACCAGTCGTAACTTTGTATCCATGTTGTACTTTCGCCTCATGAATGTCGTTTGTCCCTGCTGACTAGCTTCGTGATGTTATTTAGATAATGTTTACATTTAATTACCAAACCACAAGACTTGCTGACTAGCTTCGTTTATTCGGAATACATTCACATTGTTTCTTATTTTGTCTGTGAGACACTGTTTGCAACTTTAGCACAGCCACTGGAAGGATGACAATTTTACACAGATTAAATAGAATATTAAGTGAATTAAATGTTTTTGTCCCACGCCATGAAGCCAAAGTGCAACAAAAACAATGCGTCTGTTGCATGTAACGATGTAAAATAATATTTTGGATTATCGTTTGTTTTTGTCATCAAAATTATTTGAAGCTAATTCATTTATTTCGGTAAGAAAGCACTTGTAGCAGACCAACTAGATAAATGCAATATTTCTGTATTTTGCACGCTGCATGAAAGCAGCGTTTGCAGCCAATATAAAGAATAAACGTAAATGGCCGTAAGCGAACATTTTTCACGAATCACATCTTGTACTTTTGCACGCTGCATTACAGCAGCGTTTGCAACAAAATCAAACGTAAATAGTCCATAAAACAAAAATTTCACACGGTCTTGCAGTACATGTTTTGGTCGCATCAGTGAAGTTATATTTTTTTAGACAATTTGACTTGTATTTCGCCAGATATACCTGTTCGTTCCCACTGCCGTCAACGTGCACGTTTTCAAGAATATTCGTCATATGAAAAAGGCAAATATGTCCCAGTTAAAAGTAACATTACCAAACGTAATTTATATGAAAGTGAAGAAGTTTACTGTTGCATTGTGGGAGTATAAATAGTGCTGTTTTCCGCCTTGAAATTAAACAGTTTTGGGAAGAGAGAGAGAAAAAGAGAATGTGTCCTCTCTGGTTCAGTGTTCTCACTGGATCAGAGTTTTACTGAATTGTGTGGAAGCGATACATGCTGTCGTACTTATTCAAGAATACATCTAAAGTTCGGCTTCGTGCCTCAGCGTTCAACAAGTTAAAGCAGACAGGACGAGGATCCATAAACAACCGAGTCAATGACATTGGTATTTCTTGCGGCGTTCGGAGTAAATATAGACGCCATCGCTACATACAAAAGGAACGATTTTACATGTGCCACGTTAAGTTTACACAAAATCTGCCATACAGGTTTTATTTTGGTAATACATTGTACTACACACGTTCAAACAATAGGGTTCCCATGTGAGCCTAAGTTGTTTTATGTGGTTTACTTTCAAGACACAAAAGTTAAACGACAAAATTTATTTTAACGATAAATATGTTCCGCGCTAGGCAAAATGGATTCCATTCGAATTAAAGAGATTTAGGAGCCTGTAAAATTAGAAACATGTGATTAGTATATTGCATTGTACACAATGTTGGAAAAACTTACGCAAGGAAATCATCGATATCCATAGTCCTAGCACGTTTACTGTGAAATTCGTCAGTTTCCAGGAGTCTCATTACGAGGGATTTTATTGAGAAGTCTGTCGGAACATCCTGAAACAAAAAAACGAGGTCCAAATGAGCTGGTTTAAGGCTGTTGCAATTGGTATGCACAATAACATACATATAATTTAGACTCGGATTTGGTACATTTTGCACACAAGAAAAAATATATTTTTTATTGTTGTTATTAGTGTTATATACTGTGGTGCCAGAAAAACTGCTTAACCGTCCGAAACAAGCATACATTTTGTAGCATTTATCTCACCAGCGTTTTGTTTGTCTGGGACATCTCTTTTTTATCGTCATAATGACGTTATTGCTGCGTCGCCACGGCATGTCTTGTTTACAGCAAGTTACATTTTTGACACTTTTTTAAACACAGACCACTGCCTGTTCAGTGCTTATTGGATTGGTTGAAAACAGTTTTACCCCTTGACAGAAGTGCTCATAATGTTTTTAAGGATCAATATAGGCAAGGAAAGACTGGATGGTTTAGCACAAGAGTCTCCAAAGTTTTTGATTTACCAGGAACATTTCAGTATTTTTAAAGCTTTGAAGGTGAGGTTTGTTGGAAATGCCCAGTAATGTTGACATGGCAGAAATATCCCCCCCCCCCCCTTGACAGAAGTGCTCATAATGTTTTTAAGGATCAATATAGGCAAGTGTTGTCGCAAATATAGCCCCCCCCCCCCCCCCCCCCCCCCCCCCCCCCCCCCCCCCCCCCCCCCCCCCCCCCCCCCCCCCCCCCCCCCCCCCCTAACCTTATTCGAAAAAAAAATCGAGCAATTCCCATAGTAAAACTAGTTAAGGGGCTTTGGTAGACGTAGCCAATTTACCATACTTGCAACGAATATACAAACGTTAGGCGATTTGAAGTTCTAACTGGCATTTTCAGGGTAAAACAGGTGACAAATTCCATACTTAAGGACTTCCCCCCCCCCTTTTCCAGGCCTTAAAAATACAAATTTAAATTCCATAACTTTTCCAGGATTTTCATACCTGAGGGAACCCTGTAGTTATTACCTGGTTGTGAACAGAACAATGAATCCGGTAATTTTTTTCCAACATATCCAGAACAGAATTAGTTCTAAAAATTAAGACAAAAGTTAAATACCCCCCCCCCTTCCAACATATCCAGAACAGAATTAGTTCTAAAAATTAAGACAAAAGTCAAAAAAAAAATCAAATCAAATTGTCAACTCTGCTTCAAAATGAGAAAATCTGTAAAACTGAAAGATGTTGATTGATTTACACATTTTTTTCTAACTCTTGCTGAACAGTAGTAACCAACTTTTTGTTTGCAACACACTTAGATACACACAAAATTTATTTATAGAAATTGATTTACATGTGTTCAGGGACAGTGTTTTTGTTGTAAATAATATCAAAATATAGATCAAGTTTTGTCATGGGCAATTGCATTTTTTATTAAACCCCAATTATACCAAGAGATAGAAAATTATTGCTACATGACAGACATTCTGAAAAACATTCTGAAAAACAAACACTTAAAGGTAAATGTAAAGTAATGGTCTTACCCGAATACAGCTGACAAAGTTTTGTTCTTGCGGATAAAGGCTATTCTGACTAGTCCATCCCACTCCTGTAGTTCAAAAGTTTTTATGGGTAATCAAACCATGAAAAATACAACTGAACTTACTGTAAAATTAATAGGGGGTGGTGGGTTTCGTGGTTCTATCCGAACAACATTTGATTCCACTTTTGGTGGTGGCCTGAAGTTGTTTCTACCAACCTATAAATTTAGATAGAGCATTTAGTCTTTGTGACAATCAAAATCAACAATCACATTGTAAAATGTTCAATTTGTACACAGTTGCATACTTTCATCAAAAGATCAACTCTAGCCAACAATTGTGTGTTAATTGATAAACGGCAGTATAATTTATCTCCAGGTTTTGCAACAAGGCGGTGGGCAAACTCCCTCTGTAGAAACAAAATATATCTGATGGTTTGTTATGCTGTAATTTGCTGAGCTAGCTAAATTTGATGTCTGTTGTTAGCATTTGCCAGTTTTCAAATTTCCACTTACACACTTTATTGTAGCCTAAATATGTTAAATACTTTATAGATAAACATATTTCATTCCGTAAAAGCCTAAAAACATGTGATATGAACATGCACTTCACATACATGTTTGCACCATCACCCAGCTAAGTATTTAACACTGCGCACAAATTTAACTGCAAAAACATCAATAAAAAGTATGTACAAAAAATAACTTCCAAACCAAATACTAATTAAAGGCCATACCTGAAACATTAATACAGCACATCTAAAAAATGGTCTGTGTAGCAGAAGTTTGAATACAATAGGAGATGAGATTTGGTAGGGCAAGTTTGCCACACACACATCAAAAAATGGTAATGCCTCAAGTTTCAGGACATCTCCCACAATAAGGTGAAGTTTCCTCTGCAAATGTGTTCCCTGGACTCTTTTTTGGAGCTCAGCTGCCATTCGGGGGTCAAGCTCACATGCTACAACTTTCTTTACCTAAACGGAAAATATCCAGATCAAAATTATAAAGTAAAAACCATAATATGTCCAGTTAAGTTGCAACAAAAACTGCAAAAACAATCCATGTTATAAAACAAGTAAAACAAGAAAGGGTGGCTTAGAACATTTTGTCGTTGCATTTACACTATATCCTATTTTAAAACATAAATATATTTNTAGAAGGGTGGCTTAGCACATTTTGTTGTTGCATTTACACTATAACCTATTTTAAAACATAAATATATTTCCTATGCTTATTTTGTATTGGGTCCCATATTAGCCATCGTCTTTCATAACTTTAGTAAATGTTAGGGCTACAGGGTTAAACACAACAATCGACACCTATAAATGGCATACTCTACAAGCTATCCAAATTTTAGCCAATTCTGACACTGCTAGCGGGGTAAATACTGGGGTTATCAGGACAAACAAAGTGGGATGCATACATCCCTATATCTACCATCTGTGTAAGTTTCATCCAAATTAATCAAACATTTAATGGCAAAACAAGTCGGACAAACTTTGGAAAGAAAAATACCCATTTTAGGGGGCTAGCGGGGTAAATACTTGGAGTAAAAACTATTTAAATTAAAAAACTCATTTTAGGGGGCTAGCAGCGTAAATACTGGGTGTACAACTCACCCATTTTAGGGGGCTAGCGGGGTAAATACTGGGGTTATCAGGGAAAAATCAAAGTGGGATGCACATCTACATACCTATATCTACCATCTGTGTAAATTTGATCCAAATCCATCAAACATTTGATGGAAAAACGAGTCAGACAAACTTTAGGAAGAAAAAAAAGAAATAAAACGAAAACAAATTAGAGTAAAATCAAAATGTGTCCCCTTCAGGTAAGGGGACCCATAATAATTATTTTATTATGAAGAGATACATTAACCCACCCTAAAAGTTTTAGACAGAAACCAACTATTCTAACTGAACATAAAATTTCCCTTTCAATTTTTTAATCTAAACCTTTGTGTCCTTGATTCAGGTAAACCAATTTATGACACCCAAAAAAACAATTCACAATATGTTAGCTGAACAAAACATCCAACATTATGCAGACCAAGTGTCTCCCATATGTTATGTACAACAATTAAACAATTTATAATATTTAATATAGGTAAAATTGCAAATTTAGGCATCATTTACACACATTGAACAAGTATGGTTTCAGCCTAATTAAGTTCACATTCAGCCAACCGAAACTTTGGCACATCACTAATTAGTATAACCATACACTGTCTCTGTTTTTGGCCTTTTTAAATATTTGCTTAATTGCACAACCAAAGAAAATCCCAATTCACAGCCGCTTTGATTCAATCATGTTGTTATGTTATCATTCAAGTTATTTGAATGATAACATAATCCAGATAACCGAATATATTTCGAATAGTATACAGCATTTACTTCACCGTAAGCTACATGTTGAGTTGTTAAAAAATAATGTAAGCTGGCCTTAATTACAAACCACATGCTGTGATCTATCATGTGTAAATAGGTAAAATGTAAGCTGCCCATGATTGTAAGTCACACCAACTGTAGGGTAAAAAACTCAACCGAGGCCTACAATACAAAAATCCTGTACCCAGTAAGCCAGAATGTTGCTTTATATGTAAAAAGAAAGTGTGAATAGGCAGTTGTGTTGACAATGAACACCTTTATACATCATCTCTTATACATCATCATCTGGAACATTGCATTATCCAGTTATCCAGTATGATTAGCCTGGTTTGTCTGAAGTGGGTTTTAAGTATTTTTTAACTGATCCTAAACTTCAACTGCTCCTCAACAATGAAGTGTTTTGGATACAAACAACAGACTTAATCACAAAACTACATCATGTGAGGCAGGGCTACTTAAACTTTCTTGCTCTGCGATCCCATTTTAAAAGAGAAATTTTTATGTAACCCCTTGATGGGTAAAGCCCAGGGGTGCACAACCTTTTCGCTATGAGTGCCCATCACAGATCTTTATTTCACCAACGGCCACCTGCTTGATTGTGTTTTAAAATCAATGATGTGAAGAAATACTTACATATTATATATACTATCTAATGGCACCTAAAAAGCCTAAATTAGTTTCTAACTTGATACATAGATTACCAGTCTTATCTTTTATGATGTCATAATCTATATTGTGATGCTTGTGGTATCTGCTTTTTCGCATTGTTTGCACACAATAGGCTTAAAAAAGTCTGGCGCATATGGCTACTAGGCTGGTAATATTCTTCCACAAAATGTGTTTAGAGCAGTTGAAAAATCAAATATTTTGGAGTTTTTATTTACGTCACGGCCGCCAGTACATATATTGTAATAAACAGGTTCATGACCACATGTTGTGCACCCTGGTATAGCCTATACATGGAAATGATGTTTAAACAATAAATGTATGCACAGATACCATTTTTTGTGACTGACATAATAACACATAATGTTTTGCGACCCCATAACTTCAATCCTTGGAAGATTTAAACCTATAAAAATTAACCTTCTCTAGCATTTTGACAGTCATGTTTCCGGTTCCTGGTCCAACCTCGAGAACTGTATCTGTTGTTCTTAAAGCAGATTTCTCCACCATTCCATTAATGATAAGCGGATTTTTTAGAATATGCTGACCCACATTTGTGTTAAAGCAAATACCTGAAAAGATATAAATATCCAACAGTTTTACATAGGAATTAATGTAACTTGCTGTGTAGGTGTGACAAGAAAAGTTAAAAGACATTAATGACAGGCAAACATGTTGTTTGGCTGATAAACAAGATATTACTTGACTGCTAAACATCTGTAATGCACCAATGGGTTATAATAGGTTCAGACCAAAATTGAATATTCATCAGTTTGCTGAATAAATTTGGCCTCATCAACCGAATCATATTACAAATTTTAAATCCACAGTTTTGTTCTTATCACATAAGTTTTGCTACTAGGCAAACAACTATATACTCTTTAATAGGATAATTCCATTGTAGTGTGATTGTAGTTCAATGGGATTAAAGTAATAAGGCTGAAAAGACTTGCACATCGTCTCAGGAAATTTAAGTTGTTAGGTGGGACCACAAAGCCATCTATGATTAATTAAAAATAGTACTTCTCTATATCAAATCATGGTAATTGCAGAACGAAAAATTGTGTGATAAGTTGAAAATATTACGACAACTTACCTTGTTTAACATGGTCATTGTGGCTGCAAGTTCGTTTTTCTGACTTTACTTTTGGCATATTGCAACTTACTTTATTATAGCCTAATGACACTTAAGTAGCAGTTCTAAAAATATAAATATATATCTGAATAAAAACCTACTACCGTGATGGATGTTAGAAAAAATGAATGTTGTGAACACAGATAACTCGTTTATAGCGATCTGTGACCGTAACACATTTGAAAAGCTATTTACAAGTACATATGTTTTTGATGAAGAATATCGTGTTACGTTATGTTAAGAATGTCAATTAAACATCGCCCTAAAAACAAGCCTAGGACCAAGTTAAACGGACTAACAAGTTTTGCCCTACAAGCTACAAAGCACAAAACACCAAAAATAGCGGCACTGGAGTCCGGTTTACTTTAGGTCAAGAAGGTAACGTCAGGTCAAATGTTTGGAAATGCTTGTTTTTAACGTTATTTATGATTTTAAACCTTCACCTGACCGTAATAGCCCTATGA
>QLIY01002307.1:0-20458 GCA_003260075.1 Phallusia mammillata | reverse complement strand
ATGTTAATACAATAAGACACATGTACATTACCACAAAAAGTGACATGACGATTTGTTTGTTGATTAGGTGTATGACAACTAAAGATGTTTGTGAACCACTGGTTTAAACAAATAACAGAAACCCCCATTGTTTTGCTTAAATATGTTTTATTAACTGGTCAAGATGGTTTATTTATACGTTGAGCATTGCCAGTTTTTTCCACTTGTAACAAAATACTCGAATTGTGGCTATGACTAGTAAATCAAATAATTTATCCCTTACTTTACCTTTTTGCAGACTGCGTGATTGGCAGCCTTCAAATATACAGCATTGGCAGATGGCACACTTCCACGGAAGATGCGTTGCCACTAATATTGTGGTAAATCCTGAGGAAATGTGTCCTGTTAATGGGGGGGGGGGATTAGTTGCCCTACTAGCCCCCTAAAATGAGGTTATAGTGTATATGCAAGGGCAATATGTGCTAAGCCACCCTTCTAGTTTTTTTAGAAAACATGTTTTGAGGTTTAACTTTGTGCAGGTTGGTCTATACTTGCAAAAACTTCATGAAACAAAAGGTGTAAATTTCTTCATGAATGCATCAATGGTTGAACTGCAAGGTGATGGTGTTGTACAAAGAGCTGTACTTAAAGACGGATCCATTCTTGAGGTAAAGGCTTTTTACGATTTAAAACTTACAAAGAGCTTTGCTTACAATTAATAGGTTTGTAGTTGGTACCGACCAAATAGTTAACAAAGAAATGTTTGTAATAAAAACATTAATACTACTACTTTTACCTGCTGTTTGCAGGCTGATCTGGTAATTGCTGGCGTTGGAGTAATTCCATCTACTGAGTTCTTAAAAGACACTGGCATGTCTCTAACGTCTCATGGTTTTGTAAATGTTGACAAACACTTGCGCATAGTAAAAGCTGGAACTGAAGGAGAGGTATTTGAAAACATCTTTGCTGCTGGTGACATTGCCATGTTTCCACAAAAGTAAGTAAAGTGATGGCAACTTTGAATTTACCATTTTTCAGTGCACCTTTCCAATTCCAACTATTGGCACCCATACCCATAACATATTATTTTAGTTGACAATTTGTTGCAATTAGTTTAATTTAGTGGTTTTCAGTGTGATCATTCTCCCCCAGGGGGTAATCGAGGCTTTTTTAGGACTTGAATTGCCTTTTGTTTATTTTGTTTTCCTCCCAATAAGTGCCATGTTTTTGCAGCTTGTTTAAACCATATTGTTAGAATTTAAGCTTATTTTGTTAATGTTAATACAATAAGACACATGTACATTACCACAAAAAGTGACATGATGATTTGTTTGTTGATTAGGTGTATGGCAACTAAATACAGCTGTGAACCACTGTTTTAAACAAATAACAGAAAATACCATATGGACCCCTATTATTCTGCTTAATTATCTTTTTAATAACTGCTCAAGATGGTTTATCTATACGTTGAACATAACTATTTTTTTTACCACTTGCAACAAAGCACATGAATTGTGGCTATGACTAGTAAATCAAATATTTCATCCCTTACTTTACATTTTCCCAGACTACGCGATTGGCAGCCTTCAAATATACAGCATTGGCAGATGGCTCACTTCCATGGAAGATGTGTTGCCACTAATATTGTGGTAAATCCTGAGGAAATGTGTCCTGTTAATTCTGTGCCTTTTTTCTGGACTCAGCAGTATGGAAAGAGCCTGCGCTATACAGGTTTGTACGGGTTGTGGAATTTTCCTCTGGCAACTATATGTTGTGGTAGTTGTATACTCATGTAACTAAATTTTCATGAAGACACCACATTCGGTTTTACATCAAATAAAGTGTTTCCAACTCGTTACAATTAAAATATAAAGTTAGAAGTGTTTAATTTTGCCAACACTGTGTCAAAAAGGGTTAATTTAAAAAAAATTCCTTTAAACTTGGATTACTCAAGTTTCAGAATACAAATGCTTTTCAAAATCACCGTTTTTTTGTTAAAGGTTACGGTGTCGGTTATGACGATATAGTGGTTACCGGTGACGTGTCTGCCGGCAAGTTTTGCGCATACTACACCTGTGGGGAGAAGGTTATTGCTGTGGCAACGATGATGTCAGATCCTGTGGCCGCTAACATCGCACAACGGATGTTGGATGGCGAAGTGATCACAAAATCAGATGTAAAAAAATGAAATCTCACAATATGTAAGGAGTAATATAAGGACTAAGGATGTGTTTGTCGTGTTCTCGTCGATTATAACGTGTGTTAACTTGTAAAGATGCTTTATGTTGCAATTTGTGTTTGAGATGACCGTTTTGTTTGCAATTCTAAGTTCCACTTATATTCTGTGTTTATTTTTGGTAGTGGATTAAATTAGTAGCTAATCTAATTGTAAATGATTCAAACCAAGATAAAATACATGACTGAGCGTAATGTTTATTTGTGGCGATATCAAAAGCCAAAAAATTCGCAAAACCCAACAATTACATGACTGGGTCAGTTAACAGTGATTAAACTTTGAGTCACCTTGCACAAAATGCTGCAAAGTTATTTGTTAAAATTTATCTTTGTGAATTTGTTTTTCTGGATCCATGTGGGGGGGGGGGGTGATTACACTTTGAATCACCTTGCACAAAATGCTGCAAATTTATTTGTTAAAATTTATCTTTGTGAATTTGTTTTTCTGGATCCATGTAAAAGTTGCAGTGTGAGCCAATGTCCAAAATTCGTATTTGTAATATGATTTGTTGCTTAAACTACTTGAGTTTAACAATGTTGAAAAAAAGTTCTCCAAAAGACTATCAGAATGTTGTTTAAAATGCATTACTTCATCGTGTATTGGGGGGGGGGAAGCCAATGTCCAAAATTCGTATTTGTAATATGATTTGTTGCGTAAACTACTTGAGTTTAACAATGTTGAAAAAAAAGTTCCCTAAAAGACTATCAGAATGTTGTTTAAAATGCATTACTTCATCGTGTATTGTAGCAATATCTGGGTTATTTTGTAAATTTATGTCATGATATTACTTTAATTGTAAAGTAAATTCACCAGATTTTGTTTGTCGTTTTATTAATTGTTTATTGTAGAATATCAGATAAAAATTTTCACATTGCAGGGTTTGGTTGTAAAAGCTCTTGTTACTTAAGGTCATATTAATTGAAGGATTGTCGAAATCAAAGTTGTAACTTAAGAAAGTACTAGCCCGAAACCTTGCTAGAACCAGGTTGTCTGACAAACACAAGCTTGAATCAGACCCGAAAGATGGTGCAAATGCGACAAAATGATGCTGAGTGTAAATTGAGAACCGTGTTAAACCTGCTTTACCGAAACTCAAGCCCGATCCGTCTTACACTTCACTTCGTCCTATTTTAGCCGGAGTAGGTTTAAACATTACTTTAAGGTGTTGGTGTTCTATTATGTTTAGCGTGTGGTATTGTGTCACATTTTGTATTTTTACGAAAGTAAATTAAACGTCAGTACAACCAGTCAGCTGCACAGTGGCTATATTTCCGAAGTCATAAATAGTACGTAAAACGTCTTATAATACGGTGTAGCTGCAGCGCGTTCAACTACTATCCACCAATTGTGCCCGACACTTTTTTGCGCTTCATAACGTCTTAACGTTGCGCAGCTATTTCCGGCTTGGTGATTGTTTTAGTGCAATTGTGTTGCCATGTTGTCTTTCACCAAGCGAAATAAACTCAACTCAACGTAACGCAAGTACAAGGAAGGGATTTATTACTTGATAAAACATCGGCGTAAATATTGCGATTATAGTTGGGCTTTAGTGGTTTGCGTTATTATAAGCGAGTCAATTACAATTTAGAAAGAATATTACGCCTTGAATTGTCTGCAGGCGAACAGTAGGCTATAATACATGAGTTACGGTAAATGCATCTTATTCCCCTGAGAACCTTTGCGTAAATGTCACAATTGCATTCTGGCACCAGCACTCCCTGTTTATTTAAATAATGTACGATCATTCAGTTCATGAACTAACTATACCGAACATATGTCAGGCAGATCGCACAGATTTTTACAGCCACAGCCTATTATGAGCACAGCTGTTAGGCTATACTGGATATGGTTGTATATCCACTGCATTTATCGTTTTGTTTGAATTTTTATTGCTTGTACCTTTCAAGGGATGAGTATCAATTTTTTTTTTTTATCTACAATGGATTTTGTAGGATTGCAAACTTTATCAATCTCAACCCCATTCCTTTAAAATTTCTGGTGATTGGATTTTGTGATGTCACAACCAGTTATTCATGCATGACTGCACATCACGTGCGTTTGTTTTGAAGTTCTTTTATCAAACCGGAGGGGTATAGAAGGGCAGGGCTCCATTCTCTACTTTCTCTGTACTAAGCAGAAAGTAACTGTGTTGTGTAAAATGAAACACATTTGGCATACCATTCACTGTACAAATGGTTTTCTGTTGTTTTTTTAGTTGTTATTAGTTGTTTTTTCGTGTGGAGTTAATCTTCTTTTGTTACGGACCGTAACTTACGGTACTTGATTAATGTTTCCACTATATAGATTTTTTAAGTCTTAGTCATTATGTCTTCTGCTGTGCATAAGCGTAGGCCACTTCTGCAAAAACAACAGGACGATGAAAAAGATGACGCAGCATCGAACAGTATTGTAAACTATGGACCTTTTAGTGAAAGTAATATGCTTTATTGGATACTTGGTTTGCGATTAGTTAGTATTCCCCTTGTTCAGACCTATTTTGCTCCAGATGAGTACTGGCAATCACTTGAGGTTGCTCACAAGCTAGTTTATGGATATGGATTTCTTACCTGGGAATGGAAGCTTGGCCTGCGCTCATATCTTCATCCATTGGCAATAGCTGTTCTGTTTTTTGCTTTCAAATACACTGGCCTTGACTCTGTTAGTATGTTAATAAATGGCCCCAGAATATGTCAAGCTGTAATGAGTACTTTTGCTGATGTGTACTTTTATCGATTTGTCAAAGAACATTTTGGAAAGGATTTAGCCATTTGGACAACTCTAAGTTTGTGTACATCATGGATTTGGTTTTACTGTGCTTCCAGAACACTGATGAACACAGTTGAGACAGCACTTGCTTGCTTTGCTATGTATTACTATCCTTGGAATCTTGGTATGAAACAAAGTGAAGTTACATGGAAGATATCAAAGTTTACAGTAATTACCAGTTTGTCTGTTGTACTTCGTCCCACTAGTGCTGCTATGTGGGCACCGATGTATGTATGGTTGCTGTACAAATACTTTCGACACAGTACAATATTGGTAAAAATGTTTTTAAAAATTGCTGTTTTAGCTCTTTTAACCCTTGCCATTGCGACTTTTGTGGATCGAATGATTTATGGCCGCTGGGTGTTTGCTCATTATCACTTTTTGCATTTCAATGTAATAACGGGACAGGGCACATACTTTGGCAGAGAGCCATGGCACTGGTATGTAACTGAGGGTATTCCTGTTATCACTGGGCCCCACTTACCATTGGTTGCTTATGGTGTTTACTTAACATGCAGGAAACGGATTATTCACTCATGCAGGGAAAAAGTTGTTAGCACTATGCTGTTGGTAATTTGTGGGTCAACAGTATTTATGTATTCTGTGCCAGGTCATAAAGAGCACAGATACCTTCTTAACTTAGTGCCAATGTTATGTTTCTTTTCTGGCATTTCAATGCGTTCATTCAATCGAAAATGGAAAAAGCTTGCAGTGGCATGGCTTGTTATAACAAATCTTGTTATGGTTTTGTATTTTGGACTGGTACATCAATCTGCACCCCTGAAAGTTGTTGATTTTTTGCAAAAAAGAGCAAAATCTGATCTCAAATACAACACAGAACTAACCGGTCAGTTTGCACTGTTTCTGTTGCCATGCCATTCTACTCCGTACTACAGCCACATACATCACAATGTTTCAATGCATTTTCTTACTTGTCACCCTGATTTAGAGGGTTATGGCAAACGTGAATATATTGACGAACAAGATACATTTTACAAAAATCCTAAACAATGGTTGGATATAAATGTACTTCAGTCGGTTACGCCATCTAACAAATGCCCTGATAATTTACCCAAACACATAATAATGTATGACAATTTGTTGCCCGATGTTTTGCCTTCAATATCAATGTGTTATGCCAGTTGTTTTACCACATTTCACACCCACTTTCCTGAAGGTAAAACTGGTCAAAATATGTGGGTTTATTGTCGATTTCCTAATAATGATGGTTAAGTATATGTTTTTAGGCCAACTGCTTTTTAGTTTCTCTCTTTTTGGAACCTATTATCAATGTATGTTTTTTTATTTTTTTTCAGACGTCAGATGTAGTGGCCAACCTGCAACCAATAGTTACATGCAAGTAAACATATATATTTGAAACAAAACCTTTCAGCAAACACATGCCCATAATAAAAATGTCAATTACAATTTTTTGGATCAGTCAGAAACATGTAGAGTTTTTTAAGGTAAGTTTTTTTTGCTGTATGCTAAGTCACAGTGGATAAGAACAAGTCTACACAACAAAAAGTTTTTTCTGCAGTTTATTTAAAGGATTATTAGCCGTTTAAAAGAAAACTTGTTTCTGTATATGTGTAAATTGCAACTTTGTTCATCACCAAACATAAAGCAACTATGTATGACTTAAATTACGGAGTGGCCAAATTTGTAGTGACATGCTTTGTTTTAGTTGTTAAAAGTTCTACATTACCTACCATTTCTTTTTTCTGCGTTATTCAGGCATTAATTCAATAAATACTGTATTATTGTGTTATAACTGGAGTTAAGCATAATGACCATGTTTCATATGGTTGACAATTGTAATTGCTAATTTTGCTCTCTTGTTTTCTGTTACAGTTTGAACTATTCTGATGTTACTGAAGTGCATACAAAATCTTCAATGGTCACAGAGACTGCGGTTCAACACACAGTCATTCTTTATTATGGATTGTACTGTGCTTTCTGATGTAGAAGGCATTTTGGAACGAAAAAACGCAGTTGTGTACAAACCACCGAAGATTCAACTGGATGAAGCTGAGGTTGCGAAAAATGTCATATTTTTTCCTGGTGACGTCCAGGACTTCGAACACGTGATGCAACGTCATCACATGGCACGTGATTTTGTGAAATGGAGCTACGAGCGGACAATGCAAAACCTTAGCGAGAAATTCCCACAAAGTTCTATATGGCTGTTTGTGCCATCTAAAAAGGCGTATGGCACCATTTGCGTGTACAAAAATTTTGTGAAAAGCGAATCGATCATGGGTGTGCCTTCGCACGATTTTGGTTATAACGGTTTAGAAAATTTGAAACATACATTTGCCTCGGCGGAAATCAAAGCACTTGGTAAACCTGATTTAAGGCCAAAGGAAAATACGCTCATTGGATTTAGCAAAGGATGCGTCGTGCTCAATCAATTTTTTCACGAAGTTGGCGCGATTCCAAACAGCGAAAATGCCGATTCTCTAGTTTCAAATAGCTTTTTGAATTCTATAAAAAGTATATTTTGGCTTGATGGTGGGCACAGTGGCGAAAAAGACGTTTGGGTTACAGATGAACACATTATTGAGGCATTTGCCCGTTCACCCTTGTCCAAATCAAAGCTCTTTGTCCACGTATCCCCTTATCAGGTACGAGACGACCATCGACCATGGAAAGGTGAATCCGAGGCCGAGTTTGTAAAACTTTTGCGGGATAGACAACTTGAAGTTACTGAAGTTTTGCACTTCGGAGATGAACCGCACACAATTGAAATGCATTTTAAGCTCCTAGATGTGTTTTAATGTTACCGATTTCGATTCAAAATATGCAACCAATGCCTGTTTTTGTAGTTTGTTGTCGTCAAGGCAAACACCAGATCATGTTACATTCGATTCGTTGTAAGGTCGCGTAGAAAATAGTCTGCAGCATATGTATGTTGAACGTGAAACATCGTATTGTGCTCAAACAAACCAGGGAGTCGAACCGCTTGTCATATGGGTTCAGGTTCGCTTCGGGTTCACTTGGTTTTGTTTTTAAGGGTTGGGTTCAGGTTTTTTTTTAATGTATATTTTCGGGTTTTGTTCCGGTTCGGGCAAATTATCCGGACCAAACGGGTTTAAATTTTCATTCGTTTAGTTTTAATTCTACCCATCATCTATCTGGCCTTATCAAACTCTAAAAAAATTGTCACTGTGCACTGTTATTTTTGACACGCCCTATAACTGTTATCTCGCGTATTCTACAGTGCGCTGTTCTGGGTAGAGCTACTAACACCACAACGAGAATCTACCACCAAATTTGATTGGTTATATCTCCAAAAATGCTCACGGTTAGGGCTATTAGGGTCGGGGTAAGGTATTAGNACATTAGTAACTAATTTTTTGGGTTAGTTTTATTGAATTTTAAGTGCTAATACCTTACCCCAACCCTAATAGCCCTAACCGTTAGCATTTTTTGAGATATACCGTTTTAAATGAAAAAAGTGCTCTTTGCGCCACCTGTCAAAAATTAAGCACTTTTGGATCAGGAGAAACGTATGGTGTTAGTAGCTCTACCCTCTACCGCTGTTCTGAAACAGAATCACAAAATATACATACACTGCACTTTTACTGGTTCAGTTCCGGTTCGGGTCCACCGCCAAACAAAATATGGGGTTCAACTCCGGTTCGGGTTTTTAGAAAATCATAATTATCGATTCGGGTTTAATGAAATAAACCGCTCAAACCGGTTCGCGGGTTCGAGTTCAGTTCCGGTTCACACTCTGAAACAAACTCATTCAGTCAGAGATATTTTAATAAAGGCATGCCTGCTTTAAATCGTCTCATATCTCGTGTTTTCTCTGTTAAAACGCGATCTTAAGACATGGTCAGTGTAGAATTCAAGCATTGCTGCTAAATCTTCCTTTTAGTCTCTCGACTGGCAGAATAAGAGCGGTCAGTTTCACATGCACTTTATTGAAATTAAGAGTGATTTAAAACGATTTTCGGCCACCTAAACCAAATAGAATAAAGAACGTCATAACTACATCACAGTACAGACTAACTCAGATACCACTGTAACACTAACTGGACAGGACTGCACGTGTAGAAACAAGGAAACTGTTAAAGTGGGACACATACAAGGTTAGCAGCTGTGACGTAACAATGCATGTATGGTGTGATGGTTGCAACGGCGGGAAAGGTTTTTGTTGTAGGGGAGCGTTATTGTCCGTTACAGTCAGAGTTATCAGTTGCTGCGTTTTATTTTTGTGCCAGTTCTGCTAAGAGGTGCCCGTTGTACTTTATCTGTATCTTCTATATGTTTGGCATATCGCACGTGTTACCTACCTCTTTTTGTGTCTTTCAACTGAAGTGGTATAAGACAGGGGTCGGCAACCTTTTGTGAAACTAAATTTTATCGCGAACCGGTCTTAAAAAAACTGCAAATATTTAGCAATAAAATCGCTTAAATTACTTTATCATCCCCGGGATATATGGGCAAATTTTTTTATAGCATTTAACCTAAAACATTGTACGGCCCAGTAACGAACTCCTCGCGGACCGGGGTTTGCCGACCACTGGTATAAGACATTTGTTTTACTGTCACAAGACATAACCTAATATAAAGCCTCTACCCAAACTACAAATATTTAAAAGTGACTTTATTTCGAACCTTTATGTTTGCGTTTGGTTTACAGCTCGTAGGTGAAATAAATACACACATAACTTTTCTCTAATAAGCCAAGTAACATTTCTAAAATAATATTTTACAAATTTTATTGCACAACCAATTCACCAATAGCAAATTTACAGAAGTAGCTTTTAAAAATACTATGCCTGTTGAACTAAAAACGCTACAAAACTGACACGAAATGCGAATAGATAATCAGTTACAATAGCGACTTAAAGGTTAAAGCTACATTTTCGTCTTTAAACAGTTATACCCTTGCAAATTGTTTTGTACAATGTATTCGCACTGAACAATTTCAGCAAAAAATGGTTTTGTGACGTTTGCTTTTTTCCCTGTTTGGTAGCGACTCAATCGATTGTCCACATTGGGGTAGAAAGGGTAAGTATCTTGAAAGCCTTTATCAGATAATTTTTACAATATAATAAATTACTTTAAGCAGTTTTTTATTAAATAAATCAAATCAGTTGTAGCCTGTTGCCGAAGTGTCCAGTAAATAATTTGTATTTAGTTTACTTCTGTCTATATACATAGCTACATGATGAATATCAAAAAGCTTTTTTTACAAAACTTATCGATAATAATTCAAAGCCTGATATTTCATGTAGAATCTTCATTGTATAAATGCGAAAAAAATCATGTGGGCAATATTTTTGCTTAATTTCGCCGTAGGTTACCTGCAGTTTGTGGGAAATGGTAGATCATAACAATTTATTTGGGGTACGCTGGTTTTAGTTGATTTTTGACATCTCTTTTTCCACTTGAGTAAACCGCGCTCCTCAGATGTTCCTACGAGTTTACAAAATATAAATCCCGCATAACCCCCTATAGAGTGGTCGTTTAATGACACAACCCTCGTATTCTTTTCTATGTTATTTATAGTATTATTTAAATAAGCTATATAAACTGAATCCATACTAGCATACAACCCAGTTAATTAAAAAAAACACGCTACAAAAGGAAATTTAGCCCATTTGCGTTTTGGTGATAGATCTGTAAGTTTAGTTAAATAATTCACACTCAACGCCACATTGAAAAATGTTTTGCACTGGCTACGAAAAAATAACAACTATCAACTTTTATTCTTACCCTGAAAAGTGTTGTCGAATACGAACGCTATTAGAGCACCGATGAGCATAGAAGTTTGCAAGAGCACAGAAAGCATTTGATCTAACTCAACAAGGCCGGTATTAATAGCACCCGGATTTGTTTTCATCCATTCCGGGATTACCATCCCCATAAAGAGAGAAAATCCGATTATAAACAAATTTCTGAAAACAAACTACTCGTTTTTCCTAAAACAGTTAAGGTTGAGCCTACATTCACAACATCATTACATAGGCCTACCATATTCCCATCCCCCAAATGGGATAGAGAGGACACATTGTTGGAAAGAACATGAAAAAAGTGCTTTATGGGCCCCCCCAAAAAAATGAAAGCATCAGAAATGAGATGGTATACAATAGTTTGAATATAGTTTAACATTTATCACGTCACAACACTAAAATAAGCTTGTATTTTCAAAAACTATAAAATCTACCCGTATTCTTTAAAAAATAAGCTCAAAGATGAACTATATTTGGCTGGAGGACGTTTTGGGCCCTTTTTCTTGTCCTTGGAGGACAACTTAGTTTTTGTTAAAAAGGTGGACGTGTCCTCCAAAACGAGGACGTATGGTAGGCCTACATTACAACAGGTAAATTTATGTTTCCATTCCAAGTAAGTTATTTACGAGGTGTATGTATTGCAACTTGCCAATAAGAAAAATGTCTAATTGTTGGCTAATTTGTCCCATGTTTTTTTTTTCAAGAAAAGCATATCTTACCTCGGTAAAATTAAGAAAAAACATATCCTAATTACCTTGGTGAATTGAGGTCGACATATTGTAGATTGCTGAGTCCAGCAGCAATGATCATACCCATCACAACACAAAAAACTCCTCCGATTACGGGGTCAGGCATTGTCACAAAAACGCTGCCAATTTTGCTGAACACCCCAAAAAACATGAAAAGAATACCGGCTACTTGTAAAACCTGTGGGAAAACAAAGGTACCAATATTGCATTTATTTCACTTGTACCCCTGTTATGTTTGTTGTTTTAACCGAGATACTGTTGTAATATACAAATGTCAGAATGAATTTTGTTGTCAAGTTTGTAGCATACGTATTTGCTCAATATTATTAATTAGTACGGCGATCACTATGTCAGGTCAAAGTGGAATGGTAAAGCTATCGAGCATAAGAACTCACAACAGCAAAAGTTCGCTGAATACCAATGGGTGACGCAAAGAGCATTTGAAAATATTTAAAAGTAAATTGAGTGAAAATGCTGACAATTAGGGCTATTAGGGCTATTAGGGCTATTAGGGTTTGGGTAAGGTCTTATAATAAAAATACCAACAAACCCACTTTACAAACTTTATTACTAACCCTAGATTTAGTTTTCAAACCTTATTAATTTTTACTTTTATTTTAATAAATATGCTCTTTACGCCACCTTTCGGTATATAGCAAACTTTGTCTGATGTGAGTTCTTACGTTAGTAAAAGTTCCTGATGGCATTTAATATCGAATCGCGAAAAATTATCCACGCTATGTACGTTGGACGTGCAAAACGCAATGCTATAGTCACTGACTACCATCAACGGTTGCCGGGGGCACGTTATTGCGGCAAAACGGTCACTGCATGACCTCTTACCGAATTTAACGACACCAGTTTTTTGACGGTGTGCGACATGTAGTACTTGCTTTTGCCAACTCGCGTGTTTTGTGGTAGTATACCAATTTACCTTTCTGCTTGCAACTCTTGTTATTCCGATTGCACCAATGTTTTGACTGTATGAAGTCACACCGAAACCTGTACCGATCAAAGCGCTCAGTACACATCCGAAACCTTCCACTAGCACACCTCTAAAAATATATTATTAGGCTGTAGTCAAATGCTGTAATTTCAATACAGCAATGCAGCAACAATAAAAGACAAAAAAATAACAGCAGTTATTTGTTACGGGTTTATAAAATATTGTACCACTTAGTATGCAAAATTTTACCACAATGTTTACACCCTTTACCTGTTTATTGCATGTTTTGGCGGATTCGGCGCTCCCGACAAGTTTGCACATGCGTAGTAGTCTCCAACAGACTCAATGGTTCCTGCTATTACTGCAGCAAGCATCCCTGCTACTCCTGCAACTGTTACGTGGGGAAGACCCCATTGTCCGGGATAAGGAAAACGAAACCTTTAGGAAAAAAACGAGGCCCAAGTCAACTAACAGAAACTTGACAAGGCTTAGTGCAGTGCTTGCTGCACTCCCCCCAAACTATACAGTGTGGCCCTCACCAACACACTTTTTGGTAAGTCTCCTAAGTTGCTATACTATAATTAATAAGTATAAACTAAACCAGCGTTTTCTAACCGGAGGGCCGTACAAAAGTGCTTCACCGAATGTGACGTAATAATTCCCTTTGTTTGTTAAGCATTTATTTTGTTGTGAACGCCAGTGTTGCGGCGAAATTCTGTATGTTTGGAAAAATAAATGTATTGATTCTTTGGAAGAATTTCAAATTATTTGTGTACATGAAAAAATTGTATGGCCCTTGATGTCCGAAATTAGTTATATGGCCCAGAACCGACGAAAAATGTTGCACACCCCTGGTGTAAACAGTTCCTATGAAAAAGTGACGGATGTGCTGTTTATGATTGGGCATAACAAAACTTAACTTGGATTTAGGGCTATAGCACTGTACAAAAACTGACAAATAAAGTAAAAAGAGCTTTCAATTATGTTGTTCAAACGGCGCGCCAGTGAAAATTATATGTTTAAACACAGCTATTGGGTTCATAGCCTTTTGTAATCCTAAAATTTGGTGTACACAAATTTCAAAATTTGGTGTGATCCGAAAATTTTCTTGGAACAGAAGTTACGTATGGTTAATGGTGTTTTTAACTGAATACAATATTTGTCATTCTTGTTATGTAGAACCGAAGCTATTTCCTACCATGGGGCGTTAAATATAACGTTGGAACTGATGTCAGTTCGTGCCTTGTAGTGAATATGGTCGGGTGAGGGTGAAAACACGTTGGTGACTGTGAAGATGTAACTGAGGAGCCATGATAAAACAAGTCCAATAGTTATCTGCAAAACAATGAGGGTATACGCTATTAGTTAATCGCAAAGTTTAACGGTTGTCATACACTATAGAGCAGGGGTCGGCAACCTTTTATGCGACGCGTGCCAAATTGCTTGTTATTTCCATGTGTTAATGACCTCGCGTGCCAACGTTTTTCTGAATAATAGTGGTTCGTGCCAGCAGATATCAATAATAAAGAGAAACGAGAGTGTGTTGTGCATGCAAGGCTGAATTTTATAACAATGGCATGATAAAAACTATAAACACGCAGTGTAACAGGGTAAACTGTTACTTCAATTTGACACGCAAATCGGTTGGCGTGCCATGCAAAACCACCTCGCGTGCCAACCATGGCACGCGTGCCAGGGGTTGCCGACCCCTGCTATAGAGTCTATAGCAGTGGTTCCCAACCAGGGCCCATGACCCCCCAGGGGGGCCACGAACTGTGTTCCGGGGGGCCACGGGCGTAGATTCACAAGAAACACCCACTAAAAGTCATTTTCACTTTAACTTTCTTTATTCCTAAATTTAATCAACTATTTCGCATGCTGTTTGTTTATAGTGAGGTTTATCACGCTTGTTTTCTCTATTAGACCTGTTTAGGGCCAAAATTTTATACCACATTCCAACACGAGATTGCTATCTACATTTTAAGGGGGCCACAGGTCCTACAAGGTAACTTGAAGGGGGCCACGAGACCAAAAAGTTACTTTAAGGGGGCCATGGTCCACGAAAGGTTGGGAATCACTGGTCTATAGTATAGAGTATATGTAACAAATAAATAGCCAGTCCATTGGGAACTGTTTCACTTTATATCCGATTATTATGATGTCCACCCATTTTGCCTTTTCTGGAGTTTTCAAATCCCAGTACGATAGGAGTAATCATCGCCAATATACGTTGTCTAATGATATGAAATGTTTTCAAGTAATTTATAAGCTTAAACATCTCACCGGATACAGTTTGAAGACATAAATCCTGGTGATGTGGCATTTTTTGTTTCGGGAAAATGTGGGAATTGGAACTTGGATATTTTTCAAGAACTGGGAACAAAGTATCACAACACTTGTCCCACTGAAAAAAGTCACGTTTTAATGTTTTTGTAACCTAAAGCAGAGGTCGAGAGCCTTCTTAGCTGAGAGAACAAATAAAAGAACAGATTTTAAAATTTATTTTTGTAAGAGTCATGCAATATTTGTTTACTCGCAATGCAACTAAATGTCATTCGCATTGGTCTGAAGTAAAAAATGTTACAAGAAAATGTTAAATGTTGGTTTACAAGAAATCGCAATATTTTATTCACCACACTTACAACATCGCGATACCCCAGTGCACTGAGGCGTACTGGTGGGCTACTTTAAAAAAGTTAAGTCCAACAAGTGTCACAGCGGGTACGACGGTCAAAGGTCCAATATACCGCAACAGAAATCCGATTGCACCAGTTACTCCCAGAAAAAGTTGGAGCAACGAAGCGACTGCGATTGCACCTTGTATCTGTAAAATAATCTTGTAATTATGCAACTGTATGACCACAAATATCAATGAACCACACTTAAGTTGCGATGATTTTTTTTATTTCCTCAAAATACGATTTGCGCTGGAGTGAGTTTGCAAGTCTTTTGTGGTTGTACATATCCTACATATCCTAATACTTGCACATATCCTAACTTACTGTTTTAGTTCAATAGTGTTAAAAAGTCGATCTTTTGTGCATAATTGTCTCATAATGTTTGCTTTTGCTTTTGAGTGACTGGTACAATTTTTAACACATCAAACGTAACCTAATTGTGGTAATGTTATTTTTTTACCTCCCTCATTCTTCTCATCCAAACTTCATCTCCCCCAATGATGTTACCATCTGTATCATTATACATTATTTCTGTGCTGTTTGCAAGGGCTGGTGTCAGTGGCAAAGGGCACTGATTATGGGGAAGAGACAGAATTGCCAAAGCGGGTGCGATAAAAGCAGCTGAGGCACCTTGCACTATGGGAAGTCTGAAAACATAACATGTAGTGGATATTGAAATCGTGTTTCTTTAGAGATCTTTGAACAATGATACGTCCAATTTTGACCAACGTTGTTACTTTCACCCTCTTTGTCGTTAAAAGTTTTGGTTGAATTTGAGGCCGAAATTGGGGGCGAAAGCCGGGATTGAACCGGAAAGTGCAAGCCGAAAAGTTGCACGAATCCTCACATTTTGTAAAGACAAAATTAGACCCAAAAGTTAGACTTATCAAATTGAAAAAAGGTGAAGTTAAACCCAATTTACTCAAACTTCTTTCTGAACCTGACCCAATGAGCCAGGCCTCACTTGCAACTTTGGTTGTACAATTTCTTTCTATTTTTATACTGTTATAAAAAGGTCAGTAATTTCATTACAATTTTGTATGTAATTCCATTACATGTGACCATTTTTTAGAATTAATAAACGTGTTCCGATTAACCTAAACCGATTAACCACCCACCGCACACCAACAGTGGTTTGTAGGAGTGTAGCAAGACCAGACACAAAGAAAAGACTGCTGATAATCTGGGCTTTGGCGACGTCTCCTGCATCGTCGGTTTGAACGCACATATGTCCCGCAATAAGAAGAGGAAGAGCTACCAAGCTGTCAACTGCCACCAGATAATGCTTGATATAAAATGTAACATTTGAAAAACATTTTGGAAAATGACTGGTAAGGTTAGTGTGTGGAAAGGTACCGGTATAGCCAACTGATATTGCATTTTAATTATTATATAATGCATATTTTAACATGTAAAATATTGGTTTTGTGGTGCTTAAAGATAATCAGCTTTCTCCTCCTTATAAACCCTATGTCGAAATAGCTAGTTAATATATATTAAACAAAGAAGATGATCGTTTTAGTGTGAAATCATTAGGATCAAATCATTCTCTGCGTATATTGTCTATTTAACAGGTTTATTGCACTTTATCCCGCATAGGGCATGCCAACTAACCGTCAGCGAAAATTTACAAAAACGGGCTAACGAACCTGAAGGCCAAGAACGATGCAAGCATACAACGGAGGTTTGTCTTCCAACGAGTAGACCAGGTTGGTGGTTTCATCTCGTTTTGTTATCGTTTGTCCTGTGAGGCTAGCTGTATCAATATGACTGTCCACAGCGGAAGAATCCTGTGTGTAAAGTTAAGTGAGGATGTTTTAGACAAGGTATGTGCAACATGTGTCCACAATGCAATAAAAGGCTTGCGCCGATATATGGATTTTAAAATAAATAGTGACCCGCTAAAAGATTTTAGTGCAATGATTACAATGTTTGTTTGTTTTTTGTGTGTATAAATACGTGTTTTTTATGTATCAAGTGTTTTTTATTCAACCTGACTGATAGCTGTTAATTTAATACGAGCTTAGTCAATGTGTCATATCATTAATTAGATTAATTGTATTCGTCCACTTGGTGATAAAAAGGAGGGACATGACATAGTTTGATAATTTTATACGCAATCTACGAGAAATCATGTTGAATATCTACCAGCGATCACCGCTCTATAGTCCAACGGCATAGTTGTGTTTAGTGCGCTTAGTTATCAGTGAGCAGTATTTCCAGGAAAAGCCTTAATCATAGATATTATAACATCCTATAGGTTATATAAAACTTGTTGGCGTATCAACAAATTAGGCTCGCTGGTTAGCCACCGTTCTATATAAGCAGTTGCATACTTGTACGACTTTTCGTGCGATCTTGATGTTATTGTCTTGCTCAGTTTCCATTCCCGCAGAGAAATTCAATTTGTCTAATCTTTTTACAGAAAATATACCCTGGAGGTGTAGGCTATATCTGTGTCATTAGTCATCTTTAACAGGTCTTACAACATTATAAGGTTATGTAAATCATCAGTCAGTCAGACCAAGACATTTTTTTTCTCAAATATCAAGTGATCTAATTTTACTGTTTCTGACTAAACAATAATAATTCTGTTTGAACCTCAACTTTTCAACAAATATTTTTATATTGTTTAATGGTGAAGAAAACGGCCCCAATAGACGTAAAAAGGACATGTTTCATACTTAAAACGTTTCGGCAAATGCTCAGACGTTTGTCTATCTGCTTTCACAACAATCATCTCCCACTACCCTCCACGACATAAAAAATTGTTATACACGTTATTTTAGACCACACGGATTGCCTCTGGCAAAAAATCAAGGATCAAAAAGTGTTCGTCTGTCAAGTTTACATTGCGAATTTACGTAAAACTATCGCAACCATGATTTCCATACAGGGCTCGGATAGGGAAAAAAGAGCTGATGGTGCGAGACATTTTCTAATATCCTTTTGAACACTATGGCATAACTGCCTACAGGCATATCCAGATTGATCTTTGTTTGCATCAAAGATTGGAACCAAAGTGCTATATTGGGCTTTCATCAAGGAAATTTATCAGCTAAAGAAACACCAAAAAAAATTTCGTGAATGCCTATTTCGGTTTTACCGTTTAAAAACTACCTCTTTGGGGGTGGGCTCTGTAAAAAACGACCCTTTTATCCAGGAATACGTAAGAGCTGTACCTTATTGGCGACTCACTTTAACAATAATCGCTACAGTCCATGTTTTTCGTGAATTTTACAAAACATCTTCACATATCTGTTGGTGCAGAACATATTTCATCGCAAACAATAAGTCTTGATTTTACCACACTGAAAACAGCTCAGTAAACTAAAAAAGGCAAGCTATGTTTACAGTGAGCACAGTAGTGCAGAGCGGTTATGAAGGGTGCAGGTTGCTATTGAATGTGAAGCCGGATATAAGCTGCCATTCGTTCGTTTGTATACAATTCATTTTGCATTCGTGATAGGGCCTATCAGATAGGCACGACATTATTTTCCTGTTACAAAATAAGTGGAAGCAAACATCGAAATGAATGTAGCGAATCTAGTCAAACATTGGCACTACAAACTATAGTACAAGTAAAGTGCTGCATGATAAAGCTGTTTTTTTTATATATAAAGCTGTTGAATTAACTTCACGTAAGTCACTAAAACAAAACCTTTGGTACGTTAGTCTGAAACTAAACTAGTTTCCATGTGTTTCCATTAAAAATATAGACTAAACAAGTTTTCCATGTCTTTTCCATAAACTAAGTTATAAATAAGTGTTCAATGCTGAAATTAGCCCTAGGGCCTAGAGCTTCAACGCACACCAGCGACAACGACACACTCATATTTCATATATAAACACAGCACGCCTAAATCAAATTCTTTTAAAGGCGTTTTACTGAATCAAAGCGACCTCTCAAACATGCCTTGGAATGTAAATCGTTTTCAGTTTATTATTTCAATCGCCTTTTCATGCACTCCCGCTTGTGTTATGAAATATTAAATGATTTAAGTCCGTATATAGCTTTTATAAATAATATTCTTGAAACACTTGTATAGATGGAAATCTGTATTTTGACGTGATCCTTGGAAGCTAAACAAAATATCGCTAACTGTTGCAGAAAATAAATGTGAAGCAAACATTTTGAGGAACACTTAACGCGGCCAAACCGGTAGAAAACAAAGTTGTACTGGATACTGACTCACTGTCTGAAGATTCTGACTTACTGTTTAAAGATTCTGACATACTTGAACTTGATGAATCGTACTCAATGGAGTAGTACCAAACCAAACCCTGTCGTGTTTAGCCACATGCGCCAAGCTTACTATCGTCTAAGCCTCAGTCACATAACACCTTGTAATGTAGCTGTAGCGCGTTTATCTTTAATCTGCAAATTGTGCCCTTTACATTTTTGCGTTCACAGCGTTTTAACGTCGCGCAGCTTTTTCCGGATTTGTAATTGTTTTAATTCAGTTTAATCGTTTTCTTGCATCAAGCAAAATAACCTCTGTTTAAAATAGACTGGAACCTAAACTGGTGGCTGCTTTACTTCATTGATCAAACTTGGTGTTATAGTAACTCTATTCTATTGGTATCAAATTACCGAGAAAAGCCTCTTTACAATTAACTTTTTATGGTATAGTGCAGGGATCGACAATCCCTGACACTTGTGACAAGATCGCAGCTCAAAGTGATTTTTTATGCCACACGATTTGCGTGTTGATATAGTAAAGTACTAATTTAAACTGTTACAAAACTTGATTTCGTTTGTTTATAATTCAACAGTCCAGCCTTACAATCCAGCCTACACGCACAAACATGTCTGCTTCCTGTTTACTATGGAACTCAGGTGCCATAAACCACTATTACTCAGAAAAATGTAGGCGTTTGTTACCACAAGTCATTTCCACATGGAAATACAGGCAATTTACCTGCAACTGATGTTTAGGGTTTAGCAGTCATAACAATTCAAAGAACACACTCTTGGGATGTTTTTTGCATTGACGTTGTTGCAAGCAGCAATTAAAAATACGCAAACATTTTTTGGATGGTGTAAGACACGAATATCGAAAGAAAGACACTGCCGATTCCTTTATGGGGAAATAAATTATTCCAAAAGTATATAATAAAGTTTATTTAGCGTAATGTACTGCCACACTAGGGAACAAAACCCTTGTGTAAAAGTTGGAATTAGTTTTTTGATAGTGATAAAACGAGCAGGCAAAATAATTCCAGCCGACCTTTTGTCATGGAAATTTGGATCGAATATGTGTACGTGTAAACAGAATCAACTGCACAAATAAACCGTTACTCAAATCATACGGTTTGATTGACTAAATGTAAAAATCTAGATTTTGGTTTAA
>QLIY01002306.1:1746-20477 GCA_003260075.1 Phallusia mammillata | reverse complement strand
ACTCCTGCCAAGTGAGGTGAGAAAAATATCTTACTTTGTGTCCGTCTAATATCGTCAGCTTGAGATTCACTTGCTTTGTTACTGATGTGTTAAGAAAGGCGTCGGCTGTAGCAGATTCGATTCCAGCTTCTTTAAAGTTCTTGTCTTTAAACACCAATTTGCCTTTGAGAAATGCATCCCAAGCCATTTTGGCCAGTTTATCTAATTCGCATTCTTCGCCCTTCAGATGATCTGTTGTGACGTATTGGCTACAAGTAAAAGCAAATACTCGTGTGAGTGAAACAAATTGAATATCTCCATCGTAATTCACCAGGTAATTGAGTGTCAATATGAAATTGACAGGAACATAACAGTATGCAAATACATTAGGATTTTGGGTCAGTTTTTGATGTATCTCATTGTATTTTTCGCCACATAACTGACGTCCGAGTTCATTCTGTGATGTGGAAGTTAAACCAAGTATCTGGACTATAAACATCGGTCGGTATGAAGGATTGAGCTTGTATAGTTGAGATGGTCGTGATGTAAAAATCTTTCGAGCACTTGGAAGCAAGTTTCCTCCCGCCAAATGCTTCAAGTAGCATTCTGCAGTATTTTTTCCATATAATAGTGGCTTTGAAACGAAACTGGAAAATGACTTAAATGCTGCCTCATCTAAACCATCGAAAATGATCAAAACATTAGGGTCATTGCAAATGACAGTGAGTATAATTATTGCCTCATCAGGGGTGCAGATCCAATCCGTTAACATGGTGGAAATAAGAAAGTGAAGTAGTGTCATCTCACCCTTGAATCTAAGAAGCCTGATCGCAATGTAAAAGATAAACGATACTCTTCCACACAACTGTCCATCTAACGCTTGGAGGGCCCACTTTTTTGCTGATATGGTTTTTCCTATTCCAGCTTGTCCAACCACACCAACTACATTTCCATGTTTTTCAATGTAGTTTTGTTTTGCATCTATTTTATGCTCTTTGAATTTCTTCTCTGCCTCTTGTTGGGCAATCTGTTTTGCACGAGGAAACATTTCTTCACCGCTAATGTGACTTTCTGGTATTTTGTGAAGTTCTTCTCTGCGGTGATAATGTCCTTCTGCTAGAAAGTCTTCGTCAATTTGTTGTGGTTTGTTGACCATGGCAACGGGGACGGGTGTCCCCCCCCCCTTGTTCTAAAAACTCAGCTAGTGTCGATTCTTCACTGGCGATAACTTTGACTTTTCTTTTTAGTAGAGATTTCAGTTGTTTACCTAAAGAAGATACATTCTGTGAAACACTTGAATTGCTAATATCATCAGGCGTTTAAATTATGGTGCTTTATTCAGTGCTACATTTACTTACTTTGTATTTCAACTAATAGCAAACAAAACCTGTCCTCACATTTTTCAATTTCAGTGGCTTGTGTTGTTTGCTGATTTTCGTTTGGTAAATCATGGGCTCCTGTAGATTGACTTGTCGCTGTCCTAGGTTGTGTTGCTCTAGGACCGGGGGTTTCTGGTACTGCATCCATAGATGAATTCGAACGGTTGCGGCTTGTATGTGGCTGATGTGATGCAGACGGGGTTTCATCGAATGACTCCGGCGAGGTTTCTTCCTCCAAAGCAACTGGTGCCCCCCCCCCCCCCCCCCCCCCCCCCCCCCCCCCCCCCCCCCCCCCCCCCCCCCCCCCCCCCCCCCCCCCCCCCCCCCCCCCCCCCCCCCCCCCTTGTCGCTGTCCTAGGTTGTGTTGCTGTAGGACCGGGGGTTTCTGGTACTGCATCGATAGATGAATTCGAACGGTTGCGGCTTGTATGTGGTTGATGTGATGCAGACGGGGTTTCATCGAATGACTCCGGCGGGGTTTCTTTCTTCAAAGCAACTGGTGCCGGTGGTTGTGTTGAAGTGTGGGGTTGTTCATGTATATGCTGAACCGTTTGTTGTTGCTGTTGTATTGAGTAGAAATGTTGGTGGAATTCTACTGGTGCGTTGAACACTGATCCAGCTATGTGGGTGATTGTGTCACCAAACTGTGGTGCTTCTGCTTTATCCTGCAATACATTCAAACGTTTAACATCTACACAAACTCTGTCGCTCTTATTACCTACAATATTGATAACTCTGTTCTCTTGGTCAACTGGACAAATTTGAGCTGGCTGTGGTTGGGGTACAACATTTCTTGATTGCTCGGGTAGAGGGACAACTTCACCAGATTGTTGCGAACCTTGAGGCAGTCTTGTGTGAAGTTCACGGTCACCCGATTTTTGTGTCAAGTTTAGACGGTCACGTGAAATTTGGGCAGCAGTCGGATTAGAACTTTCTTTTCGAGGTTGATTTTCCATGTTTTGTGACAAGCATAGAATCATTAAACTTGATAAAGCACCTATACTTTGTAAACAAGTTTTATTAAGTTACATTTAATAATAAATTATTTTTTTCCGAGAGATATGAAAAGTTCAGTGGTGTTAGTTAATAGAAAATCAATTTTTCACACCACCAACAGCTTAACGTAGCAAGTGTTTTCACACCACCAACAGCTTAACGTCTCCAAAGTGGCAAAAGAGTTAGGCGAATGTATTTTTCCTTTTTTCGTCTGAAAAATAACTAAAACTAAATTGTCAAGTGCCGTCTTAACAGATCAGAAAAACGATGTACCTTCCGTCCGAAAAAATATTTCTGATAAACGTTATTTTTGTGGTTCACGTTGTCGCCGCGCCTGTTTTCGTAAACACCGCCCGACGCTGATATCATTCGGCAAAGGCGAAGCAAGTCCTCGTAAACAACGTCAATAGGTGCCACATGACACTTATCAATTCCCTTCTTTACTGCTAGAAGACACTAAGCCGCATCCCACTTCCTCAAACTGGCGATATTAGGATTTGTGGTAAATAAGGGCAAAAAAGTAGCAATCTGTTTTTTGACAATGGAATAACACTTTTCACAACACGCATGTAAAAAAGATTCCATTCACGCACTTTTTTATGTGGCACACAACACATGGTTTTGTCTGAACACCCCCCCCCCACAATGGAATAACACTTTTCACAACACGCATGTAAAAAAGATTCCATTAACACACTTTTTTTTGTGGCACACAACACGTGGTTTTGTCTGAGTTATTTTTTTTTAAGAACATGTTATGTTGTACATGACAGAATATAGTTTGCAACAGGAAGATTTGTAACAACGGTTTATAATGCCACCAGCACAGGAGTTATCGTAAATAACGAAACCGCTCGGCGTAGGAAATTATAGGAGAAATACTTTGCTTTACATCGTAAATCAACGCTGATTTGTGTACACATTGCGTTTTCTAGAAATTAGGCATATTTCAAAAGCCTTGAAATAAGAAAATCTACTCTGTCCAAATCGATGCTATTTTCTCGAATACTCACCTACTAATTTAAATAGAAACATGATTTTGTTAAATATTTAAAAATGAGCTTGTTTCAAACGTAAACAAAATTAGAGTATAACTATAACAAGTTGTCAATATACATGATAAAAACGTAGAAGGTTTTTCACGTTAAATTCGAAGAATTGGCAAACTAATAAGTTTAAAATTGCAAAAGTAATATTTTCATCATCTGGTAGTGCATGTCTAGTTGTGAACGCTGGAAGCACACGGTAAGCAACAAAACGCAAGTTTTATTCCGGCTTTTGATGGAGTACATTGTTAGATTTCAGCTTCTACTAAAAAGGTTTTTGGCACGAGGTAAGCCATCGTAAAACAACGTCGACTCATTGTTGCAAGTCGTTTTCAAAAAAATTTGTTTTGCCCCCCCCCCAAAACAACGTCGACTGATTGTTGCAAGTCGTTTTGAAACAATTTTTGTTTTGGAACACAAAGGAACCATTTTGGCAATAAAGGAAAGTTCGCAACAGTTTGGGGCTTAGCTCCATAATTACACAACCTCCGCGAAGACAGTAAAAAGTTTTTGTTCGCGTTTTATGACCGCATGCTTGACGATTTCTGGCTCATGTTACGACGACACGGTCCGTTTACCAAACGAATTTACAAAGATCTAAACTACTTTCGCAACGACGTAATAAAACATCTTATACTTCCACTTATACTGCCGTTTTGCTCGCCACGGTGACAATGCTAGAGCCCCACAATAAAACCTTCCGGAACCTTTTGTTTTATTACCTACAAGTTTCATTTACCCCCCCCCCGAAATACTTTGCTTTACATCGTAAATCAACGCTGATTTGTGTACACATAGCGTTTTCTAGAAAGGCATATTTCAAAAGCCCTGCCCCCCCCCCTCGTAAATAACGAAACCGCTCGGCGTAGGAAATAATAGGAGAAATACTTTGCTTTACATCGTAAATCAACGCTGATTTCTGTACACATAGCGTTTTCTAGAAAGGCATATTTCAAAATCCTTAAAATAAGAAAATCGACTCCGTCCAAATCGATGCTGTTTTCTCGAATACTCACCTGCTAATTTAAATAGAAACGTGATTTTGTTAAATATCTAATAATGAGCTTGTTTCAAACGTAAACGAAACCAGAGTATAATATTAACAAGCTGTCAAAATACATGATAAAAACGTGCAAGGTTTTTCACGGTAAAAACGAAGAATTGGCAAACTAATAAGTTTAAAACCCCCCCCCCTGTTAAATATCTAATAATGAGCTTGTTTCAAACGTAAACGAAACCAGACTATAATCTTAACAAGCTGTCAATATACATGATAAAAACGTGCAAGGTTTTTCACGGTAAGAATTGGCCAACTAATAAGTTTAAAATTGCAAAAGTAATATTTTCATCGTCTGGTAGTGCATGTCTAGTTGTCAACGCTGGAAGCACAAAAGTTTTATTCCGACTTTTGATGGAGTACATGGTTAGATTTCAGCTTCTACTAAAAAGGTTTTTGGCACCGGTATACGACGATACCGCGACCGTTTTTCAAATATCGCCAACGTTCGTCACCTAACAATGCAAACAGTTACAAAAACAACGGTGCTTTTAAACGCAAGCAGGGTAAGCCTTTGTAAAACAACTTCGACTGATTGTTGCAAGCCGTTTAGAAACAATTTTGTTTTGCAACACAAAGGAACCATTTTGGCAATAAAGGAAAGTGCGCAACAGTTTGGGGCTTAGCTCCATAGTTACACAGCCTACGCAAAGACAGTAAAAAGTTTTTGTTTGCGTGTTATGACCGCATGCTTGACGATTTCTGGCTCATGGTTACAGCGACACGATCCGTTTACCAAACAGCGAGACTGTTCGCGCCCGACAACGCGAATTTACAAAGCTCTTAACTACTTTCGCAACGACGCAATAAAACATCTTATACTTCCACATAAACTGCCGTTTTGCTCGTCACGGCGACAATGCTAGAGTACCACAATAAAAACCAGCCGGAACCTTTTGTTTTTATTACCTACAAGTTTCATTTGAACCAGCACTTCTAAGGTTCCTGAACCCTGGTTTACGATGCCGTCGCAACAGTTTCCTAAATACCACATTGGTCTTTAATTAAAATGATAAGTTGACGAAAGTACAGGAATTTTGCACCAACAAGGCAAGCTATATTAAGACAACAGCTATGTTCTGACGGTTAAAATGTTAACTTAACTCTTTTGCTCATGCTTTACATATCACGACTAAAAAGTAAAAAAGAATGTCAAATGAAAATAATTGGTTGCGTAAACCAATCGGCTTGAAACTCAAACACAAATAATAATCGCAAGAGAGTAAATGTCTGGCCTTTTACGCTATTAGCTCACTCAAAGCAACAAAGCTGTTTGTCAGACATTTATTGAGCACATGCTTGATTTAGCGTTAAAAAGGTTCTAAACCCTGATCAAATATCGCCATCGCTCGTTGCCCAACAATGCAAATAATTACAAAGGAACCAAGTTTTTGAACACAAGCGAGAAACCTCATCGTATAAAAACGTCAATTGATTGTTGGGTGCTATTCCTCAGCAAAGAGAGCAATTTTTAATAAGTTCGCCACAGTTCAAAGCCTAGCCCCACATAGTCAGTGAAAGGTTTTGTTCGAGTTTTATATCCGTATGCTTCGAAGTTTCCTGGCTCCTGCTTTACAATGACACGAACAGTTTCCCAACCCCGTCGCCCAACAAAGCAAATTTACAAAGCGGTGTGTTTTACTTACAAATGAGCACAAGAAGAAAGTCAAACCATTGCAAAACGACGCAATTTAATTTTTTGTTGAAAGTTCAGTGAAACACATTGCTCACTTTCCCAACCTAGCGATAAATATTTGTGAGAAATGAGATCCTCTGTTTTTCAAGATAAATAACTTCACTTCGAGGCACAAAACAACTCAAAACAATTTGACATGAATTGGTTACACGCACGTCACTTGTTTAGAAATCCTCAGTTATATTGTCTCTGAACAATTACAGTGGTGACAAAACTGTTTTTAGATAACTTCGTTTTCGTCAAATAAAGCCTGAAACAACATTGTGATTTACATGAGCTTTTAAAGAGTATCTTATTTTCGAAAAACGTAACAGACAAATAACATTTCAAATGTATATTTAAAATGCCTAAAAAAATTAATCTTTGCAAGTTGAGAGTTTCATAAAAACAGCGCCTAAGAAACACACAATCCACTGGCTAAAAAGTGTAACACAGAGGCATGTGAGCAATTAACAGTTCCACTATCTGCAACTTGCTAAAGAACAGATATGTGGTCTAAACCTAATTTTGCTGACATCATTATCTTTGCTTGACCCGTCTTGGCGCTGGGTGCTAATACTTCTTTGACAATATGCTTTTGTGCAAATCACACCTAATTATACGTCATCACACCATGACGTAATAAAATGTTATCAGCAAGCAAGACAAAAAACGCAATTCGCACCTAACAGCGTTTCGAATATCATAAAAAACACGATCTCCGTAACTTTCCTCCGCTTTAAGGAAGTTACTAACAGAAAATATCACGTATGTGACGTAAATAAAACTCAGTCTACCGGATGCGGCGTTCTTGATACCACACAACTCGCACAAACGTGTCATCAACTGTTTGCCCCCCCCCCCCCCCCCCCCCCCCCCCCCCCCCCCCCCCCCCCCCCCCCCCCCCCCCCCCCCCCCCCAGTGACAAGGTAGGCTCAGCTTTATGTAAATGTCTAATCGCCTTAAATCAAATAAATACATTATCATAATTTCAACAACACTCAGTCCATGAGCGTTGACACTACATTGATCAAAATAAACTGATATCTAACCTACAATATGGCGTTAAACGATAAGTTATGAACAGTAACGATACTAAATGGTGTTCTACCGACACCAAGCGACAGACTCCTAACAAGCTGCAGCACGTGATTGGTCGTTAGGACAAGACCAGCAAAAAAGATTGAATAAAAAAAAGGTGAACCAATTGTTAAACTGAACGCTGCATGATCGTTGACACCACATTAATCAAAATAAACTGCCTTGAAGTCCCTTCAAGCAGTAACATTTTAGTGTAAATAAAGACACAGCTCGTGATACATGTCGTTAGAAGATGCAGTGTCGTTATGCTTAACGAAGTACGCCGATGTGAAAACGCACGCAAGCGCGTTCTACAGAGCAAGAACATAGTTTAAAACAACGAGTATTTAGACTAGCACCATCCCAGTTAAACTACAAATGTGCTAAACAAGCAAGCTTTAAGACGAAACGTTACTCAATACTTTCTAGTTGGTTTGTTTCTTCAATCGTATACTTTTGGCGTTTTAACTTTTAATATAGTCCACTAAACAGTTAACTGCACTGTTGCATTTAAAAATACCTCAATAAAATCAAGTCGAAAAAAGTTGGACATTTGACAATTTTAAAACTTCTTGAACATATGATTCGGCAGTTATACTGAGCAATCGCTAAAATCGTGTAGAGAAAATACACAGAGTATAATAAAGGAGCAAGTAAAACATACCAGATCTTTTAAAGGCTTGTGACAAATTTGTTTATTTTGAGAGTTTTTCAGATTATGGATTCTAGTTATCCCAATTATATACAAAGTCCATATTTGACACAGGATATGAAGTGATTGTTTGCATTGCTCATGGGCGCCACCCTGCAGTAAAATTCTGTGTAGTCTAGTAACGTACGTACATGAGTCAGAACAACATGATATCGGATTCAATTAGGTAAAATAAAATGCTTTTTATTTTAACAGAAATAAGGACATTTGTGATTTACAGAAACTGAATGCAATTTTTGAAGCCTTTGTGTTTGTTGCAAAATTTGTGAAAAGTATTTGCTTCATGCAAGTTTTCTATCAAACAATTTTTTTAAATAAAGTCCAAATATTTAAAACAATTTGCCTTCAAGCGAAACTGACACCTAAACATAGCGGTAAACTAATGCATATCATCATAATATACCTATGACATAGTTAATGGGTAGTATAGAAACATCTGAACAGCAGTGAGTTTTGACTCACAGAAAAGCAAAATCATTTTAGTTTTAATAGGGTGTGTGCCTACTGCAATCACAAACTATGGCATAATTCTAAAGTAAAAACACAGCTCCTTGCGAGAAAATTGTTATCAACAACAATCATTGATGTAAATGAACTGGTAAATCTGTTATTATCTTATCCACACAAATAAGATAAGTTGCATTGGCTAAACAAGTAAGCACTCCTGATTGCAGTTCTTGTAATTCTTGTACATTGTGTCGATATAAACTGACACAACCCTTTTCTAGTATACCCTACACCGCTAATGACTAAACCCAAAGCCTATCAATCGCAAAAAGCACTGATGACCCTGCAGTAAATGACAGTGGAAACTCCCCGACACCACTTCTACTTGTGGTTAAAAACATCTAACGAGTTTGAAACTGTCGGTGTGGTCAAATGAGACTGAGCATTTCACAAAAGTGATTAACTGCAAATTAAATGATCGAATCGAATGGTTGCTTGTGCATCCAAAGTTAAGCACATTGGAGCAAATCGAGCCAGATGACAAACAAACATTCACTTTCAACTAATTTCGATGGAAAAGTCGATTAAATGCTGCAATAATGCGGTCGGCACGTGTTGGGACAAAATCAAAAATGACAAAGTCGGGTGATGGCGTTAGAGAGTATAGTAATGTGAGACTCTCACAAATAGCTCCAAAAGCGGCTACAAAGGCGATAGTGGTTTGTTTTGAAACAAAAATGGATTTGGAAGCACAGTGTGTTTTCAAACGATCACATTTTGGCAAACCCACAACCTCCACGAAAAAAATCAAAAATTTCATGTTCAAATCACATTATCAAATACGATTTTGAGTTAAAAAGTCAGAATACAGAAAAACAAATAAAAACCTTAAACCACGTAGTCACGTACGAAATGTTAGCGTTCCCTCTAAAATAATTTTCACGGTATTGAGCGCTGACGATGCAACGGTAACAAATCCACAGAAAACAGGTAAATTGCGTAACATTACAACTGAAATAAGCATCTAAAACGAGATTGACTCGAAAATAAAAACGTCTAACATCATGAAGAAAATGTTAAAACATGCAAGAATCAAATACAGTTTTGAATGGCACAAAAATCATTTTGTCACTAAGCTAAAGTTTAAAACCAAACCACAGCAATCAAATACACAGTAACGTATTTAGTCGAACTTAAAATAAAATACATTCACAGCATTTCAGTTTTCAACCTGCGAAAGTATCACACAAATGCAATCACAGCAAAATATTCACACAATTTATATACGACTTACATTTGAAGGGTTAATTTAATAAATACAAGTTAATATAATACATGTAAAGGTCACAACAAAATAAATCAGGTACGAACGTTTATGGTACTAAACGTTAGACACAAAAATATTTATAACGGTACAAGTGAGAACTTGCTGAAAATCTTATATTCGATTCAAGACATGTTGACGAATTTGAAACTCGAACAGTAATCGGAAAATGAAATAAAATGACATCAGAGTCAATATGTTACCATGTGTAGCGCAAGATAGACATAGTGTTTTAGTGACAAATGTTCATTTTTGTAACACTACATAATGTTTAAGCGTCGTTTACCGGACACCCATATTTGGAACGCATGCTTGTTACACAGAGGAATTAGATTTGGAAATTAACGCGGCATTTGAGGTGTTGGTTTTGATTCGATTCAAGTAAGTTTTTAGAACTCAACTTTTCCTTGCGACTTTGATTGTATAAGAATTTTTCCTGCTTCCGTGAAGTCGTTAACCCAAACACGCAAACCCCCCCCCCCCCCCCCCCCCCCCCCCCCCCCCCCTCTGATGTTGTGAACACATCCAGCCAATGACCCAGCACTTTCATCTGTCAGCTGGTTTGAAGACAGATGAAGAAGTTCTATCTAAGTGACGACAATTAAATGGTGAAATTCAATCAGTAAGTGCATTTTCACAGGAACGAGTAAAATATTATGTTGTCATTTAATCACGTGAAGGGTAACGGTGTGATCACGTGACATCAAAACAAACAATTAGAAAAAAAATATTTGACAATCAAACTAAGCTGTGCGTTATATACTGGTGCGTCGTTGCAAACAACATGAATGTTTTCAATCGTTTATTTTTAACCTCAACAACATTAGTAAGCATATTATCTTTTGACTGTTGTGTTTTGTTTTCGAAAAACTGTAAATGCTGATATTCTCCCGTTTATATCGTGACTGTCACAAAGGTTCGCGATGCAAACGTTTAAGAACTGCATTCATTACGCGAGTCGTTTTGCATTAAAAATGAGTTACGATTGTTTAATTTTAACACAACGTGTCAAACCAAGTCGGAAAGTAACTGATTTTTTAGCTTAGTTTTATTTTTTGGTAATAAATCTACTGCTTTTTAACTCCTATATTGATTCGAAACAATTTAATAGATAATTTGGAAGGTCACAATTAAGTCCAATGCAGTATGTTACAAAAACCAAAAAAACACGCGACCCTAATACTTGTTATGTAAAAAGTGGGTTGAATATTGTAATCGCGCCAAATCAAAGGCTCTTACAGGTTTTTCCAGTTTCAATACAGCACCACATAGTTGTTGTATTCCTTTGCTTCCGATCTCACAATTAGACAGATTCAGATATTCGACATTGTGAAGGCAACGAGCCAACAATGCTGCGCCAAAGTTACCGATGTTGTTGTTGGAGAGGTTGAGTATTTTTAGCTGATAATAAAACAGAACAACACATGTTAACAAAACAGTCAATCTAAATTAGGTGCTTCTTATGTCGGAGAGACAAGCATTATGTCGGAGAGACAAGCAACAAAATGTTTTTCGCATACAGTGTTTTCATAATACACCACCCTAATATTAGATATGACCACTATATTAAGGACCGACGTTTGCTCTAGTATATACACCCACGTTGAAATTTAATAAACCTGTAGATAAATGCTAGAGATTAAGTAATAGTCGTTACATCAGTACTGCGCTGTACAGTCATCAGTACAGTCCGAGCAGGGCTCCTGTTAGAAAATTTAGCGCATTTTAGAAGTAAAAATAACGAACAAACAGCTAAGTGATGGTTTGTCAACACATTTTGCTCATATTTTCTTACACCAGTTTTTTAGATGAAGATGAATCAAACCATGATGTCCCTCTAAATTTCACAATGATTAATTTTGCAGGAGTGCCTAGTGTAGTGATAACCAAGGAAAGTTATTACAGCACTGACAAGCTTGAAGCAATTGTTTTTTTTTAAGCGCGAACAACCGCCTTCTTTTCTTGCATTTCACAAACAAACATTGCTCGGCTCTTGGCTGTCTCGCCGCTGCCGTTTTGTGGACACTCAGTTGGCAATGGTAGTTATAAGAAGTTGTGACTGCTATAAGAACCTATAGGAAGCTCATTGTCGTTAGCTACCACTTAGCTTGTTTGTTTCCATAAATATCAAAGATTCGGCCTACTGTAAAAGCGCACATTTGAAAGTGACCCCGCAGTAATTTAATTGCCAAGCAGCCCTGGTTTACCCCCCCCCCCCCCCCCCCCCCCCCCCCCCCCCCCCCCCCCCCCCCCCCCCCCCCCCCCCCCCCCCCAGTGGAATGCTAATGTAGAATGGTTTTGTGTAGCATTTGACACTCATTTCATCACAAAAATGCTTCTTAGAGATTAATCAACAAAAATAAAATGTAACAAGCAAATATTATTAATTGAAGTGATTGTAAAGTTTTGTCGTTTTTGCGTCAATGCAAACACTTGGTTATAAAAACCATGGCAATATTGCAAACAAAATATGCAACATGTTCGTATCATTTAGTTTGTTATAATTGACCAATTTTTTTATATGCGGTGAAATTGTCTTTTTTGACACAGTGACATTGTGACCCTTACATTTGATAGAAGGCTATTTTAAAAACAAAAAAATGGATAAAAGTCATAGGCAGTTGTTACAAGCGGAAAATGTGCTGCTTATTTTAAATAGTAAAAACAACTAAAACAAGTATAACATATCCTGAATAGAATTAAAGCATTCTAACAAACGCAAAATGGATTTTTCCCTACATTGTTCACGAGCATCAATATACCTANTCCCTACATTGTTCACGAGCCTAAATATACCTAAATTTCTTACAGGTTTTTGCAGTTGCAGAGCAGAATCGCAGAGTTGTCTCACTCCTTCACTCCCGATCTTACAGTCAAATAGCAGTAGCTCTTCGATTTTGTGAAGGCAAGGAGCCAATGAAGACGAACCAAGATCACCGATCTTGTTGTAGGAGAGGACTAGCCTCTTAAGCTGATGTTAATGCAAAATAACATGTCATTCGTGCGAAATCAACAACAGTACTGATTCAGAGTTTTTTGATTAAAAATAAAAGCTTATAAAATCATAAACAAAAACCGATGTTGTTTTGTGTGCCAAGCAGGAGAATGATATAATATAGCCATTATCCAAAACAGTGGTTGGCAATTGTTTACTTCGTTCGAAATATGAGATAAGGTAGAAGTTATCAAATATAATGTGGTAATTTTAAACCAATCAAGATTTATGTCGCACATTTGTAGTACAAATTAAAAGGCAAATGATATCAATGATCACATTGTTGCATTCCATTAGTGTTACCCAAAATACTCGGCTTATGGCAATCTAGAAACAACCGACAACTTTTGGGCACCCCGGTGGCTGGTTTACAACCAATCCAGACTTAAAATCAATAGCTGATATTGGTTCCTTGATGAAAAGAATTAGAATAAATGTACGGTAACTATTCTTTAAATCAGCGGTTCTCAACCTGTGGTATGCGTACCACTAGTGGTACGCAAATAGTTTTCTCAGGAAGAATTGGAACTTAACTAACGCAATTGATCGGACCTTGTTTTTGAGTGAAGCTCGTATTTTGGACTTTAGTTTGAAATTGTTGTACTGGTTTCAGAAAAACGCTAGCCTGGTCGAGGTATAAGGCCCATTTTTGGTCTACCACTGGGTTTTCAACCTGCGGCCACAGAGACGAGTTTATGGGGCGTGGACTTGAAAGTTAAAACATATGTTCTGGCGGAAATAAAATGTAAACGTAAATGAAACTATTTGCTGGATGTTCGGATTTTAAAACTGTTCAAAACAAAATGTTTGTGGGGCTGGAATGAGCATTACCAGCCTAGTAGCGATACGCTTCAGACATTTTGTACGGCTATTGTGATTCAACAATGCTAAAAAGAGACACCGAAAGTGTCACAATAAAGATCGTGACGCCATAAAAAATTCAGACTAATTGCCAGATTGTTTAAGTAAACTAATCTTGGACTTTCGGGCATCATAAGGATTTGTAAAGCGGCCGTCTTAGCGAAAAGCTTGTGTATGTGCTCCCCATGGTCCACCCATTCAAATATGATTTTGGTGGTACACAGCGATGGAAAAAGTCACCAGGTGGTACGCGATCCGTAAAAGGCTGAGAACCACTTTACTAATTAAACAATACCAAAGTGACAAAACATTCCTAAACCGTTCCAGAACCTCAGAGACTTTCAAACAGAAACCAAGGGTTAAACTTAAAACTAAAACACTAAATGCGAATCATGAATGAAACAAAAGTGTTAAGACCCACTTGGTAATGTTAAGTAGTAATTTAACGAGCTCAGAGATTGTTTCCCCCCCCCCCCACTAAATTGCTTACAGGTTTGTTAAGTTGCAGTACAGAATCGCAGAGTTTTTGGACTCCTTTACTTCCGATCTCACACTTCTGCAGCACCAGGTTTTCGATAAAGTGAAGGCAACGAGCCAGTGAAGATGCACCCACATCACCGATCTTGTTGAAGGATAGGTCGAGTGTCTGTATCTGATATAAAGCATAAACAAGTACATGTTAACGCATCACAAAGCTGACATACAAACACCGCATTAATCACATAAGCCAGCCCTGACCTTCACAAGGTCCTTACAATAATGCTTTTAATAATTGTAGTATTAAAAAAACGAGTTATTACAAGAAAATGCATAAAAGTCGTTGACTATAAAGTTTTATAAATTGGATTAGAATTATTTTGTTTATTTAAGCATATTATTTGGTGTCAATTAAGTGAGGCGTTGCAAGCATAATAATTATTGTGGTATTTCGCATAAAGATAGAGCATATTCTATGCTTCCTCATTGAAACAATACTGTCAATTTCAACCAGAGCAATACCGAGTTAGATCTGTGCTGAAGCACGAAGGAAATGCTCTCGACATTATCAGGAAGGAGAGATAATTCACTAAGGTCAAGTGTGTCTGGAAGTAGGGAAGCACCAGACGAAGCAATGTTTGGATCATATGATTCATGAGCACAGCTGCAAACTCGCTTGACATCATTTTGGAAAAGGTTCGTGCTTGACATAATAAGCTCGGTAAGCATAAATTTTTTTAGTGACCAATTCGGATTGAATTTGGCTGGAACAAGTGGCTTGAGCGCGAAGAAAACCGAAGAGTTGCAAATTCCAAAGGCAAATTTGGAAACAACTTCCAATCTATCGTCAAGCAATTGCATGTAAGCATCCTCAAACTCGTCACTGGACATGATCATCATCAGGTAAAAGGCGGCGAAAAATTCCTGCCACGTGAGGTGAGAAAAGTATCTTACTTTGTGTCCGTCTAAAATCGTTAGCTTGAGATTTACTCGTTTTGTTACTGATGTGGTGAGGAAGGCATCGGCTGTGGAAGATTCGATTTCAGCTATTTTAAAGTCCTCGGCATCAAACAGAAACTTGCCTTTCAGACATGCATCCCAAGCCATTTTGGCCAGTTTGTCTAATTCGCATTCTTGGCCTTTCAGATGATCTGTTGTTACGTATTGACTACAAGTGAAAGCAAAAACTTCAGTGAGAGAAACAAACTGGATATCTCCATCGTAATTTATCAGATAGTTAAGTGTCAATATGAAATTGACAGGAACATAACAGTGTGCAAATACATTAGGTTTTTGTACAAGTTTTTTGTGCATATCGTCGTATCTGTCTCCACAAATCTGTCGTCCGAGTTCCCCCCCCCCCCCCCCCCCCCCCCCCCCCCCCCCCCCCCCCCCCCCCCCCCCCCCCCCCCCCCCCCCCCCCCCCCCCCCGTACCTGAACTATAAACTTGGGTCGGTATGATGAATGGAGCTTGTATAGTTGAGCTGGTCGTGATGTGAAAACTTTTCGAGCACGTGGAAGCAAATTTCCTCCTGCTAAATGCTTCAAGTAACATTCTGCAGAATTTTTTCCATGTAGGACAGGTTTTGCACCCCCCCCCCAAATGATTTAAATGCAGCCTCATCTAAACCATCGAAAATTATTAAAACATGAGGATCAGTGCAAATTGCAGCGAGTATAATGATTGCCTCGTCAGGTGTGCAGATCCAATCCGATAACAGGGTGGAAATGAGAAACTGAAGTAGTGTCATCTCTTCCTTGAATTTAAGAAACCTGATTACAATGTAAAAGATAAACGATACTCATCCACACAACTGTCCATCTAATGCTTGCAGAGCCCACTTTTTGGCTGTGGTCGTCTTTCCTATTCCTGCTTGCCCCACCACACCAACCACATTTCCATGTTTTTCGATGTAGTTTTGTTTTGCTTCTACTTCATGTGCTTTAAATTTTTTCTCTATTTCTTGTTGTGCAGTTTGTCTTGCACGAGGAAACATGTCTTCACCTGTAATGTCACTTTCTGGTGCTTTGTAAAGTTCCTCTCTGCGGTGATAATGTCCTTCTGCTAGAAATTCGTCGTCAATTTGTTGTGGTTTGTTGACCATTGCAACGGGGATGGGTTCTATGGCTCGGTCTAAAAACTCAGCTAGTGACGATTCTTCACTAGCGATGGCTTTGACTTCTCTCCTTAGAAGAGATTTCAGTTGTTCACCTAAATAAGATACATTATGTGAAACACCAATTGCATCATGTCAGTTTAAATTACGGAATCTTATTCAGTAGTAGATATACTAATTTGCATTTTAGCTCATACAAATCAAAACCTGTCCTCACATTTTGCGTTTTCAGTCCCTTGTGTAGTTTGCTGATTTATATTTGCCAAAGCGTGGGACGCCCCCCCCCCCCCCCCCCCCCCCCCCCCCCCCCCCCCCCCCCCCCCCCCCCCCCCCCCCCCCCCCCCCCCCCCCCCCCCCCCCCCCCCGGTTCTGCATCTAGAGATGAAGTTGACTGGCTGCGACTTGTATGTGGTTGATGTGATGCGGACGGATTTTCATCAAATGATTTTGACGGGGTTTCTTTCTCCAAAGCAACTGGTGCGGGTGGTTGTGTTGAAGTGTGGGGTTGTTCATGTATATGATGAACTGTTTGTTGTTGCTGAACAAGGGTGTAATGGTTGTGTTGATGAAGTTCTACTGGTGCGTTAAATACTGGTCCAGTTGTGTTGGTGATTGTGTCTCCAAAATGTGGTGCCTCTGCTTTAGCCTGCAAAACACAGAAACACTTAACTAACGCCAACACACACCGTGTCACTCAAATTTCCGAACATTTCCTACAATTTCTATAACTTTGTTCTCCTGATCGACTGGACAAATTTGAGATGGAAGTGGTTGGGGTACAACATCTCTTGATTGTTCGGGGAGAGGAACAACTTCACCAGATTGTTGGGAACTTTGAGGCAGTCTTGTGTGAAGTTCATGCTCACCCGATTCTTGTAGCAAGTTAGGTCGGTCACGTGAATTGTGGGTAACAGTTGGATCGGAACTTTCATTTCGAGGTTGGTTTTCCATATTTTGTGACAAGCATAGAATCATTAAACTTAAAACCCTGCATTTTGTAATCAAGTTTAAAGTTAAATTAATAAATGAAATAATTACGAAGTTTTAGCGATGTGTAACTATCCGATTGTGTGCTATATTGAAACCTGTCGCGATGTGCAATAGAAACCAATTTTTAAAACCTCCAACGGCTGTAGAGCGTGATGTACATTTGACGATAAATTACTCATTTACTAAAAGTGAGCATTTGAAATTAACCGATTAGACTAAGTAGTTTGTTGTATGAAACGACAAAGTTTAAAAGAGAAGTCGCTACTAAAACAAAATCTAAATAATCAAGGTAATTTCAAATGCTGGTTTCCCGCAGTTTACAATGTCAACACGCACACACTGAACTACTAAGCTTAAGTCCCCAACCGGGCGATTAAAGGTTTGAAACAACTACAATAACACTCTGATGTAGCGCGCTGTTTTTTTTATCAAAAAATGTCCTAAAATAAAGGACATGTGGTTCTTCTTCGCTTTTTCTATTACTTGGCATACAAGACATCTAATTATTATTTTTCAAAAACATGAAATAATAAGCCGAAGCAAAGCTCACCGGGTTTAAATCACTTCATAGATATGAAACCTTCGCCAAAACTGAAAATGTGCATGATAACTTAACAAAACCAATCAGCATTGCTGCGCAAAAACAAAAACAGCCAATAATACTGCCAAGTAAGCTTCTATCCATGCGTTAACAAAGTAGAGACCTTCCACTCTATATCAAACCACTTTAATTGTAAACCAGTAAAGTACTCCCGTGTGACTTCTGTCTGTGTGACTGACTGCCTAGTGTGTACATATCATGGACTGTAAACCAATGGGCCCCCCCCCCCCCCCCCCCCCCCCCCCCCCCCGGGGTGTTCAAATTTCCTGTACATAAGGGATTGTACTTCTGACTTAAAAGACTGATAAAGACAAATATTTTAGGGTAAAGCGGTGAAAATGGGTAAATTCACCTTAAAGTTACAAATACTTCAGAATACTTTACCATGCACCAACCAACGAAGTATGAAAATCCTGAATCATATTTTTCAGTAAGCATGGACGTTTTCAATATTTCACATTTTGGGGTCGTATGGTTGAACCGTTTGTCATTTGCAGTCAAACTTCAGATAACTAACTAACATGTGTCAAAATTTGAATACGTTTAAAGCACCTTTTCATGACTAAATAAATACAGAAAAAAATACGGACATAACAATATGTGGAAAATAACAACAACTGGTCTTACAGACAGTGGCGGCTCGTGCGTAAAGTTTCTGGGGGTGCTGCTCTAAATTTTAGCCTTTATTTGACAAATATAAGTTGGCAATATATAGAAAAGCCACTTTTCTAGTTTTGTAGCTATTGTTTTGTGTAGAAAAACAAGTAATACAAATCCTAATTGGCAACTATATGGTGACGTAATGTTTGTTACGAAATAATGTACACGAGTGTAAAAAACAGACGCTATCATTGGGGAATTTTGTTTACTTGCACAGCATCGGACCAAACTCAATAACATGCAGTAATAATGTGGCACAAAAACACACGTGACACAGACTCGAAACGAAGCGGTTGTAAATACGGTAAAACACAACAACAGTACATGGAAAAAA
>QLIY01002305.1:0-20486 GCA_003260075.1 Phallusia mammillata | reverse complement strand
TGGGCAAATCAAGTTTACCGCATTCGTGTCTTGAAAACCACGTAAGTAAAACCGGAGAATATTAGTTGTCAGTATTATTTCAGTGTTCCTCATCCAAATCAAGTTGCATGTCGAGAAACATATCTTATATCGGTTTAACCTTACCATCGCAACAAATAAGTAAAATCTTACTTTTTTTCAGAACCTATAACGGAAAGAAGTAAAGATCAACATCTTCTTTTCTGAAACGTCCAAGATGTGTTTTCGGTTGATGTATATTTTATCAAAAATAAAACACCATCGCTATATAATTGTGTTAACTTGTCCGGCTTCAAGTTTATGCAGCTGTAAGTTATAAGAAAACTGGATAAACAATAGCAGTGGCCGCATTGAGAATTGCAAACATTTGAACCAAGTTACAAACGCTATGTTAAGGGCTTGATTCGGGCCGGACTTTGTATCCGTACATGTTTTTAAATAAAATTACCTAGCTAAGTAATTAGTTACTGGAAAGGATGGCTATACGGTACGGTACGAGGGTACGGTACGCAGCAAAATTCATCAAAAAGTACGGTACGGGGTGTGGTGCGCAAAGAAAGCTTTTGTCTAAAACTTGAATTTAAATTGTTTACAATCTGATTTCATCACAATGTCTCTGTTCCAAAAGAGGACTCAATAAAGTTGAAAACACAACTTTTTATTTCGAAAAAAAATTTGAAATATCATAGATCTCTCTTTCTATTATTAAAGTAACTCAAATGAAAAATTGCGATTGACTGCAAAACGTTTTGACAGCTAAAGAATTCCCCCCCCCCTCCAAAAGAGGACTCAATAAAGTTGAAAACACAACTTTTTATTTCGAACAAGCTAGTTTTTAAAAGAAAAACTTGTAATCTCAGAATACCTACGATCAAACAACACCTAACATGTGAGCCAATATTTCTGTTTATTGTCGCAAAAAATCGGCAATGACGAACTTCATTCTATTTTGTTCTAAGTTTCGCCTAAAAAGAAACTTGCTGAAAAATATTAAAAGATTTAATTTGACAATAATTTAACAATCGCAGTAGAAAATAAAAAATAGAAATTGCAGTCACCTTCTTTTACAGAAATCTGGTAATCATTCCTTAATTCGTCCAAAAATGCCGGTATTCTGATTCTTATACAACTATTCCTCTTTCATTTACATGATTATTCAATAATATTATGCAACAGCCTACATTTCACTGCTGTTACCGGCGACTATAGCATAGCAGTGGTAATTTTGTAAGTATAAACCACTTATTACCATCGATCAGTGCGACATCTCCACGCCCACGCCAACGCCACCTGTGTCCGGCATCAGATGTATCAATGTACATTACCATCACCCAAGCCACCAATGCAACAACGCTACTTTGTTCATCTTGTAGCTTTATCTGCTACAAAACTGAAAAACAGATTGCGTTAAAAAAATTGAAATATCATAGATCTCTCTTTCTATTCTTAAAGTAACTCAAATGAAAAATTGCGATTGACTGCAAAATGTTTTGACAGCTGAAGAATAACTACGCTTTTGCTATTAGCAATTATTGCTCTTCCAGCAGATTTCTTTACCAAACGACTTTAGCATGATAATGACATTTGAAACAATACTAATGTTTTTAGGTACGGACAAACTTAGTTCACTCCGTTCAAAGGCAATAATTTTGTCACAACGGTTCATACGAACTGCTTTAGCAAATTTCTACTTGCCAGGCGTTTCGACTGCTTATAGGCCTCATGAAAGAGTTTTTCCGTCCGATATTTTGGTCTAAAAATATTTTGTGCTTGTTTGTTTCTTTTAGTGTCAAAAGTTTGAAGTCACATCACGACACAAGGAACTTATGGGGTATTTTGAAAAGAACTTATTAGAGACCGGACTGGGGTAATTGACATCTCCTAAACCACATACGGGTCGATGGGCTTTTCAATACGCTCTGTCGGGTATTGAGGCACCAAAGCGTACTGCTTCATTTTTATTCATATTTTGTACTTCACACGTTGATTCTTGAACATTGCTCCAGCAGAAAATTGTAACCGTTCCGCATTCTTACACTTCGAAACATTCTTACTTCATTTTTCCTAAATGCTATATATTTATTGTTTATGGTGGCAATGCTTTTGTCAACCGATAAGAGCAATATTGTGTTGGAAGGTTATCATTAGATAATGTCTAAACCAGTGGTTCTCAAACTCGGTTTTCGGGGCCGCATGCGGCTCCCAACTACTTATTTTGCGGCTCGCACCAGACCTCAGAAAACCCACCAAAGATTGCTATTTTAGCTTTTAAAGTCATAATCTTTAGTGATTTTTAGCCCCCAAATCTTTAGTGACATTTGGCCCCGACAATAAAAAAGTTTGAGAACCACTGGTCTAAACACATTGCCATTTTTAAACGTCATGCGTAAACAAATCGGCTTTACCGAAATTGACCCAAGTTAGTTGTATAGGCCAAAGCTCATGCAAATATTTCATGCCACTAAAGGCTCTGGGTCACGTGTTTTGGTGCACCAATCACAACATAGCAATACGAGTGCAAGCATGGTTCTTTGGCTAAGCATTCAAATTCGAGCACTGTTTATTTGTACTCATTTCACCCCAACGTATATTGACCTACCATGCATTAAGTTACAGCCTACGATTCGTATATTTGTGTGTCAACATTCATACTTCACTGATCAATTGTTTGGTAAGACCTTCACGTAGATCTTTTCAATTTGATATTCTTTCTGCACATTTAATAAACATGTCCGGCCTGGGCAAATAGTGTTTGTGGCTTGGTTTAAATGTTACCAAAATGCGAAACTGCTATAGTTTGTTTAGTTTTCTTGTACAGCTGCAGAAATTTAAAGCCGACTGGCTGTGTAAGTTATGACAAATATGCTGCGTTTGTGTTATACTTTTGATGAAATATACAAAAAACGAAAGATTGTATGAAACATACAAGACACTTTGGACGTTTCTGGAAAGCCGATGTTGTTCTTTACTTCTTCCTATTATAGGTTCTGAAAAAGAAGATTTTTTGCTTGTGGCGATGGTAAGGTTAAATCGATATAAGATAAGTTTTACAACATGCAGCTTGATTTGGATGAGGAACACTGAAATAATAGTGACACTAATATTTCCCTGTTGTACTTACGTGGTTTTCAAGACACGAATGCGGTAAACTTGATTTGCCCATGATCCTCCTTCACCGTCATGTCCACAGTTGGTGCTAGCTCCATATTTGTTGTAAGTCAGATCGGCGTCAGGTGCTCCAGCGCACCAACCACCGTGTTGCAGTGCAAAGACTTCATATCCTCGCGCATGCGCAGCTTGAACACATTTGGCGATCGCGTCCTGACGTGAGCCGTAACTTCCGTCCAGGACTGGATCGAGTCCTTCAAGTGTTGGAATGGCGCGATTTGCTGTGTCTCTCCAACAGCCGAGATTCTCAATAAATACTGAAAACAAAAATATGTTGTTTGTTGTTTCAAATAGATGAAAACGTTTATTATTTTGCATAGTAGGTTAAACGATTTTTGCCGTTGAAATGTTTTTTGTTTTTATTTTCACCCATGACTTCTTACCTTCTGAAATTGAGTCGATTTCGTAAACCTGATTGCGCCAAGGATCACCTTTACCGCTAGAAAAACATGTGTAGCCCAGATCATATTTACGGTAAGTATCACGGGCTGAGGCTGAACTAGCGCACCAACCTCCGTTCTAAAACAAAAAGAATTAAATGCATTATCGGGAAATGGTTTTATTTGAATAAGTGACAGATAACAATTATTTAAAAACAATCTAGTACAAAGTTTGAATTCACAATAATATTTTGTTTTTTTGTGTCTAGTGTTACTGAAGATAATATTTTTGCATATTTTTAACAACTGTCGCGTTATAAGAAGTATTCTTGTAGCAATCTTCAATTCTGCTAAGCAGTTTAACGAACAAAATAAGTTTTAACGCAAAAGTATGAAGCCATTTGATAAGTTAACTGCAGACAGCGCACACTGTTCGACCAATAAGGTTTCATCAGTGCAGCTGGTGACACGCTATAGGCCGTATTGGCTTGTGTTGACATCTAACAATTCTCCAGTTTGTGGGGAGTATCACATGTGCATGCAAAACTGTGTTTTTTTGCGTTACCTGAAGAGCAAATACGTCATCGCCATGGTTATGAGCAACTCTGGCGCATTTTGCAATCGCGTTGGATCTTGATCTGTAGCTGCCATCAAGAATAGGATCTCCTTCTCTCGTAGGAATCGCTCTGTTGCTAGAGTCTCTCCAACATCCGAGATTATTGTAAGTAACTAGAAGAGGAAAATTTGTTTGTGGCAAAGTTATGAGACCAGGATTGTGAATTAGTCGTTAACTTATTGATTTTAAAGATATATATTTACTCGCATTGGCAACGTTGGATGAATATGCGCAAACTAAGTTTCACAAATTTGCTTTTACGATTATAACAACTTGCACTTTTAGTTTTCTAGGCATTACGGCACTTACCTGGGTAATAAATAATTGCGCTTGCAGCTCCAATAAAAGCACACGCTATGGTCAGAATGAAAACCTTCAACATAACTAAAACAAAACATATATGAATAGATGTATAAATAAGTAAACTTTGATTTTCAAAAAACAATATCATATTTAACACCGTCGAAATCGTATGTTGTTCAATTTAGATCTTAAAATAGACTCTAAAAATAACTTGTTGAAATGAAGTAATAATTAGATTTATTGTAGAAAAATGTTACCTTGTGTAGACAGTCGACTTCTGACGATTTCTCAAAGGAAAGTTGTTGTTGATGAGTCGATGAAACTGATGATTTTGTTCAACAAACCTCCACTCTTTTATACCAGTAACTCGGTAATTTACCCCCCCCCCCGGTGCTCCAGGCTACTTTTCTTGCTTGCAATGCAGTGGTTTTTGACTCACTCGCCCGGTCGAGTTGTTTACGTCCGAGATGGTTTTCCTCCGGCAATTCCCAGCTGTTTTTCGATGCAAAGTCAAAAAAGTAAATGGTGCGAAAGTCTGGACGAAAACCGGTCCTGGATAAACGCTGTCGAAATCACCCTGGTGGCGTTTTGGTCAGTTTCGAAAAAAACAAAAAGACAAGTTTCGCCAATTTCTGCCTTTGCTCGAAACCAAGCTGTAATTTTCCACCCTGCCAATCTAATTGCATGTGCCACGAAAATTTCCATCATACACCTATATTGCTGTTTTATCATGTAGCAGCGAATAAATCGATGGAATGGGGAAAAAAATGTTGTAGTGTAAAGGTGTGTTTAGTGTAAATGTGTGCTGCAAGTACAATGTTACATGATCAACGAAACTTAACGAAACGCACTTAATTCTTTTAAATATTTGTCTGCGATGCAAAGTTTTCTAAAGATGACAAAAATGTTATGTCTATTTGAAAGTCCTGCTCTGTACATATGGTAATCGGTTTGAAAGCACAAGACTCAAACATATAGAGTGGTTTTTTTATCAACGGATTTTCTATTTAAATTACAGACAAAAAGTTGTTGACACTCGAACCTTTTTACAACACTTTTTTGTTATCTTAAATATAACTCGAAGATGACAATAGCTGTATGAAATCGTTTCAACGAAAAACAACTTTGTACATTCGTACAGCAGTAATGTCAAATTGTTAGAATGTCAAGGAACACAGCTCATTGTTGTAATCGCAATAAACCACAACGTAACAACTCAACTCATTGGCATTTCCCCGTTTGTGGTCAACGTGTTGTTCAACGGTCAAGTGGCGCTTCAACGGTCACGGGAGTATAATGGTCAAAGTAGTTACGTCGCCCGATTCGGAAGTTTCGCATCGAAGTTTCGCCTAGTTTGGGCGTCGAGGACTTTCTCCATACCTGGGTATGTTAAAATGAGGGTTTACCAAAATGGGGTTTTGTGTGTTTAATTGTCTGAAGAGTTCAATTGATTACAAAAGAAATCAGATTTTAAATCAATATATGTGCGTAAATATTTAAACAAAAACGTGATAATGCTTCTTTATAAGCCGCCATTGTGACGCCATTTAGCTATTTTCGCTTACGCAATCACGCAAATGCGCGGGAAAGTACCACACACCTGCGCATCACTTTGTTTTCGATCCAGTTATTTTCTCGCGAGTTTTGCGGGGTGACAAATGATGTGAGTTTTTATATCGCCTCTATCATTACCGACCATGTTCGACAAACTTGGAAAGTTTGACCACGAAGTCCGCGAAATGGCATCAGTCTGCTGCCCGAATGTACAAAGTTGTTTATTGCTGAAACCATTTCAAACAACTATTGTCATCTTTGAGTCATTTCAATTAAGGTAACAATATAGTGTTGATAAGATTTAACAAGACTCCGTCGGTGCCTAAAATAGCAATTTCCTTGATGAAAAAAACTACTCCATATGTTCCAGTCTTGTGCTTTCAAACCCATTACCACGTATTTACAGAGCAAGACATACAAATAGTCAATAATAATTGTGGTGTCTTTAGAAAACTTTGCATCACAGTCAAATATTTAAATGCTATTTATCAAGTTTACTATGTTAAGGTTTGTTTATCATGTGACATTGTACTTTAAGGCGAACAGCACACCTTTACACTACAATGTTTTTTTTCCATTCCAAACTGATTTATTCGCTGCTACATGATGAAACAGCAATATAGGTATATGATGGAAATTTTTGTGCAACATGCAATTAGCTTTGCAGGGTGGAAAACTACAGCTGGTTTCGAGCAAAAGCAGAAATTTTCCGAAACTCGTCTTTTTGTTTTTTCGAAACTGGCAAAAACACCACCAGGCTGATTTCGACAGCGTTTATCCAGGACCGGTTTTCGTCAATACTTTCGCACCATTTACTTTTTTGACTTTGCATCGAAAAGCGACCGGGAAATGCCGGAGGAAAATATCTCAGGCGAGTGAATCAAAACCACTGCATTACAAGCAAGAAAAGTAGCCTGGAGCACCGACGGAAATTACCAAGTTACTGGTATAAAATAGTGGAGGTTTGTTTAGGAAAATCATCAGTTGATCGATTCATCAACCACAATTTTTCTTTGAAAAATCGTCAGAAGTCGACTGTCTACCGAAGGTATCATTTTTCTAAAATAAATCTCATTATTACTGCATGTCAACGAAGTTATTTTTAAAGTCAGAACTTTGACCGAAATGCAACAGTATACGGTTTCGACGCTGTTAAATATGATGTTGCTATTTGAAAGTCAAAGTTAAGTATTTATTATTATTTTTGTTTCGTTTCAGTTACGATGAAGATTTTTATTCTGACCATCGCGTCTTTTATTGGAGCTGCAAGCGCAGTGACGTATTACCCAGGTAAGATAAATGCCATGGCAGTTAAAAGTGCAAAGTGGTTATAAGCGTAAACGCAAAAATGTTAAAATAGATTGATGCATATTCAACTTACGATACCAATGCGAGTAAACATATCTTTAAAATCAACGAGTTGACGACTATTTTGAAGTAGTGGATGCGGAACTTTGCCATAAACAAATTTTCCTCGCATAATTACTTACAACAATCTCGGGCCCCCCCCCCCAGAGTCGCTCACAACCACGGCGATGACGTATTTGCTCTTCAGGTAACGCAAAAACAACATACAGTTTTACAGTAAATGCTCCCAATAAACTGGAGAACCGTTAGATGACAACACTAGCCACTGATGCACTGATGAAATTTGAAAGTGACGTCCATGTATAGTTCGACCCAGTGTGCGCTGTATGCAACTCACTTATCGTTTGAGGTTTTGTATTGAAAAATATTTTATTCATTAAACTGTTTAGCAAAATTAAGAATCGCTAAGAATTTTTCTTATAACGCGACAGTTGTTAAGAAACAAATGAGTCATCATCAACACTAGACATAAAACTGAAACCTAATTATTGTGATAAATTCGAACTGCCCCCCCCCCTGCAACTCACTTATCGTTTGAGGTTTTGTATTGAAAAATATTTTATTCGTTAAACTGTTTAGCAAAATTAAGAATCGCTAGGAATTTTTCTTATAACGCGACAGTTGTTAAAAAACAAATGAGTCATCATCAACACTAGGCATAAAACTAAAACCTAAATATTGTGATAAATTCGAACTCTGTACCCCCCCCCCTCAGCACGGTGGTTGGTGCGCCAGTTCATCCACAGCCCGTGATACTTATCGTAAATATAGTGGGAGCGGTGGATGTGGGTCTGACGGTGAAGGTGGTAGTTGGGCCAATCAGGTTTACGAAATCGACTCAATTTCCGAAGGTGAGAAGCTATGGGTGAAAACACAAAAATACGAACAAATTAAAACGAACGAACAACATATTTTGTTTTCAGTTGTTATTGAGAATCTCGGCTGTTGGAGAGACACAGCAAATCGCGCCATTCCAACACTTGAGGGACTCGACCCAGTCCTGGACGGAAGTTACGGCTCACGCCACGACGCCATCGCCAAATGTGTTCAAGCTGCGCATGCTCGAGGATATGAAGTCTTTGCACTGCAACACGGTGGTTGGTGCGCTGGAGCACCTGACGCCGATCTGACTTACAACAAATATGGAGCTAGCACCAACTGTGGACATGACGGTGAAGGAGGATCATGGGCAAATCAAGTTTACCGCATTCGTGTCTTGAAAACCACGTAAGTACAACATGAAAATATTAGTTGTCAGAATTATTTCCGTGCTCCTTATTCAAATCAAGCTTCATGTTGTGAAATATATCCTATATCGGTTTAACCTTACCAACGCCACCAGTAAATACAGTCTTCATTTTTTTCAGAACCTACTGATGCAAATTTACGTAAAGTGAAGATCAACATCTGCTTTTCTGAAACGTCCAANACGTAAGTACAACATGAAAATATTAGTTGTCAGAATTATTTCCGTGCTCCTTATTCAAATCAAGCTTCATGTTGTGAAATATATCCTATATCGGTTTAACCTTACCAACGCCACCAGTAAATACAGTCTTCATTTTTTTCAGAACCTACTGATGCAAATTTACGTAAAGTGAAGATCAACATCTGCTTTTCTGAAACGTCCAAAGTGTCTTGTATATTTCATAAAAGTTTTCGGTTTTTGTGTATTTCATTAAAAAGTAAATACTAACGCAATATATTTGATATGACTTGTAGCTGTTTGAGGCTTTAAATTTATGCAGCTGTTTAAGAAAACTTGACAAACTATAGCAGGGTCGCATGTAAGTAACATTTGAATGTAAACATTTAAACCAAGACACAAACACTATTTTCCCAGGCAGGACAGGTTTAATGAAAATGTGCAAATAGAAAGTCAATTTGGTAAGATCTACGTGCAGGTCCTAAAAAGCAATTAAACGAATGTTGAAACACACGTACTCGAATCGTAAGCTGTAACTAAATGCATGGTAAGCCAATATTTCGGGTTGTTCAAGTGAGTACAAATAATAACCATGGTTGCAAAGTCTCGTATTCCTACGTTGTGATTGGTTTACCAGAGCACGTGACCCAACGCCTTTTGTGACACGAATTATTTGTAACAATTTTGGCAATTACAACTAACTTAGGTCAATTTCGATATGTCCTAGATTTGCTTTACCGTCTGCCAAACTCACACTTGTGTGTCATTGCCAACCCCAGATAAGATCATGTATCATGTATCAAAATACGTGACACAGTATGTTCTAAATTTTATTTTCTGCAACATCAATTTAAAGTCAGCCAACATTTTTCTTAACATGTAAAGTTTGAATAAAATGCATGTGCTTCATTGTTATTGGATTTAAGTAACTTTTGAGTTCCAATGTTGATAAACGAAGACTTCGCTCCAAAAAACAAATGTTAGCAACAGGCTTTGATATCTCCCACGGGTCAGTAGTTTTCCGCGGCACAGTGACTGAAAGGCGTACCTTAATACGGCTGGAATATTTGAAAATTATTTTTTAGGGTATAAAATGAAAAGTCACTTTGAATGCGTATTACTTAGTATATAAGTATTAGAGTATAAATCCTGTACGGAAGTTGTTTTTCGCCCCTATGTCTAAGACAGCGATTCCCAAATAGGGGCCGCGGTCCATTAGATGTCCGCTACGCGACTTCTGGGAGATCTTATGTAACATTAGATCTTGCGAGTGTATAGGCAAAAATTAAATAGACAAATGAGTCTTCTGTGACATGAAATAGTTCTTGCCTGCATTTTAAAGTAACACTGAAAAGGCGGTTGTTCGCGCACAATTCAATTATTCTTTTAGTCCTGTTTGTTGGGTAATAAATTGATATTAAAACATTCCCACACCAAGTAATCTTATGCAAGTAAACTGAATTCATCCAGCATGTTGTTGTGGGAATAGTTTCAAGGCATAAATTAGCTTCTAGTTATTAACTACAGATTTTCGCTATATGTACACTTAGTTTCATAAATGCATTTAGGGTGGACCGCTAGTGCAGGAGGAAATTGCTAAGGGGCCGCTATGACAAAAATAAAAATTTTAGGAACTACTGGTTAAGGACATGCCCCTTTTCAACCACATATGGTAATCTTCATTAGGTATAGTCCTGCCGATTTGTTGGGACTCGATCCCTTATAATGCTAATCCGGAAGGTATTGACACGCATTCAGGATACATGTATTAAATAGCTTGTACACCATAGGCAGTCTGTTGGATTATTCAATCGGTCCTGCCAATTTAGGTAGCAACAGTTTGTGTGGATATGAAAAACTTTTTATCTATTTTATTTAATTTTACTTTTATTTTTTCACAGTCTTTTTTTGTATTAGTTTATAACAAACATGTTATGAAACTTTTATCAAATTGTTGGGGTTCAAGGCGCCCGAGGGGTCAGTAATATGATTTTATAGGGAGGCTGTATTTGCAATAAAATCGACATTTTTTTGACCCCATTACTCGATAAGCATCTTTCCGCTGGTGTACATGTGGCGGATGTTGTCCCTGTTTCTGGCTTGAATAACTCTGTTTACAAAAACGCTTACACTTTTTGTTCTGTCACAGTTGAAAGCAATTAGCGTTTGGGGAATGAAGGACACCGAAACCTACTAAATGAACTTCGTGTTCCTCAGATGCCATTGCAAAAAACAAGAAAAGGACGCGCTCGAACAATTAATTGCAAAACGTCGTGACGCGTTTGCAGTTGGGTCGGATTCTCTTGGTAAGACCAAACTAACTTCTCATAATATAGATACGACTCCTATTTGTCAACATCCTAGGCGCGTTTCTGAATCCCAAAAACAGACGATTGACAAGCTTGTGAACGATATGCACGAGCAGGGAATAATATCAGAATCAAATTCTCCGTGGGCAAGTCCGATAGTCTTGGTAAAGAAAAAAGATGGGAGTACCCGATTTTGCGTGGACTACAGGGGCCTTAACGATATAACTAAGAAACATAGTTACCCACTTCCACGTATTGACTAAAGTTTAGACCAACTTTCTGGTTGACAATATTTTACAACTCTTGACCTAAAAACAGGATATTGACAGATTCCAATGAGTGACCGTGCGAGAGAGAAAACGGTGTTTGCATGTCACCGGGGTTTGTTTGTATTTAATGTGATGTCTTTGGCTTGACTAATGCTCCAGCGACGTTCCAGCATTTAATGCGCATTGTTTTAAATGGCATCGAATGGAACGGGGCTCTTGCTTATCTTGATGACATAATCATTTATTCTCGTACATTCCAGGAACATTTGGAGCGTTTGGACAACTTCCTATGCCGCTGAGAAACAGCCGGTCTTAAACTTAAACCATCCGAGTGTCACATAATGCGGACAGAAGTGCAGTTTCTTGGTCACGTTGTGTCAGGTGCTTGAGTGGCGTGTGACCTGGCAAAGATTAAAACGGTTCAGCCCCCCCCCCCCCCCCCCCCCCCCCCCCCCCCCCCCCCCCCCCCCCCCCCCCCCCCCCCCCCCCCCCCCCCCCCCCCTTGGCCTCGTACTACCGAAGGTTTGTAATGAACTATTCCGTAATTGCAACTCCGCTATATGCTCTTACACATAAAGATAAATGCCCCTTTTGATGGTCTGAAGAGTGCGAAGAGGCTTTCACGATCTTGAAAACAACTTTGTCAGAACTCCCAGTACTGCGGTACCCCGATATGTCGTTGCCGTTTGTTTTAGATACTGATGGATCAAATACGGCAGTGGGTTGTGTTTTGACGCAGTGTGTCGATGGAGAGGAACATCCAATAGCTTATGCTAGTCGTACATCGACTAAGTGTGAAAGTAATTACTCTACTACACGAAAGGAATTATTGGCTGTCGTGTTGGCATTAAAACATTTCCGATGTTACCTCACAGGCAATCAGTTCTTTCTATGCACAGATCACGCCTCTTTAAGGTAGCTGTGGAAGTCGAAAGAAACGTACGGACATAAACTACTTGCTTCTTTCAACTTCAAACTTGTTCACCGACCTGGGAAGAAGCAAGGCAACGCTGACGCAATGAGCAGAATTCCATCAACAATGCAAGATGAAGAGTACGTGTCAGGTGATTTTCCGTTTGTTGTCACAAATTACGCGCCAAACCAGGGGTCAGAATTGCTATGCGCCATAGAATTAAAAGAGGAACTAGGGTGGTCAGATAAAGAGGTGACCACTGCTATGCAAAATGACGAGGAACTAAATGTAGTTGCTGATTGGATAAGCAAAGGAGTACGACCACCATTTAAGAAAGTAAAACGTCTGTCCCGGAATATGAGGCATTACTGGTCGATATATGGGGACCTCGTTTGTCAGAATAACGCCGTACGGATGATGAAATGTTTTTCCTTCATAAATTGCTACTGGTAGTACCAAAAATGTTGCAAACGCAAGTTTTACATCAAACGCACGGCGAAAAACTCGGTGGTGGGCACCTTGGTTCAAAGAGAACGAGCAAGCGCATTAAACAACGGTTTTACTGGGCAGGCTGGAAGTCGGATGTAAATACTGCTATTACTGCTGCCTTCGCTGTCCACTTGGCAACGTTCGAAAACTATCAAACCCGAAAGCAACAACTCCTTTGGTTCCGTCAACTGAAGTTGGATTTTATACCACCGTTGATTTACGGTACATGGTGTACCCGAACGTATCCATTCTGACCAAGGTGGAAATTTCGAAAGTAAGATTTTCACAGAACTTGTGCAATTGTTGGGATGTACCAAATCGCCAACATCCCCGTATTGTCCCCGCAGCAATGGCGGGGTTAAGCGAAATAATAGAACTATTATTAGTATGCTTAAAAATTATACACAGCGGGACCCACGACGTTGGGACAAGGCCCTCTTCAATCGCAGCCACATATAATGCAAGTGTTCATGAATCCACAGGAATGACCCCGTACTTGTTGCTGTATGGTCGAGAACTTAGACTACCCGCCGATTTACTTCTTGGACGACCAGCAAACTCTCCAACCACAGCCAACGTAGCAGAGCTTCAGGATCGATTACGGTTGGTGCGGGAGGTAGCAGGAGAACGTCTCCGCAACGTTCGTGAACGAATGGAAAAGCGTTACGATCGCAACTCGACAACTGCCACTTACTGCGTGGGTGATTATGTTATGCTTAGAGACACTGTATTGGCGCCAGATGAAAGCTTCATATGCCATATAAGGAACCCTATCAGGTTTTGCCCCCCGTAAAAACCTGATTGGCAGAGAAGGAGAACCTAAACAACAGGTGGTACACTTTAATCGACTTACACTTTAGAAAACTTTAATCGAAGAGTTATGCGAACGCACCTATTCCCACTACAGCGACTGAGAGGGACACGATTTTACCCAGCCCCCGAATAGATACGCAGCTAAAGAACGAATTATTCATGTCGTGTATTGTTTGAACGCCATACATGTGTGCGACTATACTTGACACATACGTAATGATACATGCTCTAGTTTTGTTGTGTGTTTGTGTTAGCACATAGTTTTAACGGAAACGTTATATTTTCATTTGTTTTGTCGAATGTTTTCTTTGTTACAGATAATATTCTAATGTGTTTCCATTCATATGTTTGACTTCACATTGTTGTCACCTTAGCTAAGTCACTTCCTTGATGTCGCCTAACATTCAAAGTTCGAAACAAGTTGTTTTGTTTTGTTGCACATTTGTTTTGTTTCCCTCACGCTGGTTTGTTTCAATTCGTTATGTAATACGACATCGGATCATTGTTTATTGTCTTGTACTTTTTCTTTGTTTACTATGCATCTAAACTCACGTAGCTTTTACTCTTTTTCGCTTCATGTTTCTGGTGTAATTTAAAACGCCTGTATCAAACGTTTATGTCAGTTCGTTCAGCCACAAAACTTCTCGTTGCTATCAGTGTCATGCGTTTAACTTCATAACATTATACTGTCTGTTTTTTAGCGTTGTACCAGGGGGCACAACAACATGTAGCGGGGGAAGTGTGTTACGATTCTCTCGAGAGTTGGAATGGCACGATCGGATGTATCAGTCCAGCAGCCGAGATCATTAAGAGAAACTGAAATCAAAATAAACTTACACCCATGGGCGCCGGCACGTAGGGGCAAGCGGGGGCACACGGAATGATTACCTAAACATGCATCGAAAGAACTGTTACGTTTTTATTTTGTCACCATCAAATGACGTTATAACATACTTCTATGTCGTTTCGCTGTAACGAACTGTCGCGGAGACTTGGCTGAGAAGCCGGCAGTTGGAGTTGGTGTTGGGCGGTGGTTCTGTCGCGACTGTATACCTACGCTGCTTGCGCTTTTACTATTTACTGCTTTAATATTTTAATACAAGTTAATTTGGGTACTGACAGCCCGTTATTGCATCAGAACAAAAAAAGGCGAAACAGAACTACCAAAATATACGCAAAAAGAATCTCTCAAAAGCTTGTAAAACAGTTGTAAAATATTTGGCCGCAAAGTTTTCGTCTTTGCATGCCATTTGCTAATTTGGGTGTGTCTGGACAGAAAGCCAGAGATGTCTTGTAGATGTTATTTATTACTGAAATCCATCGGCACAATCACGCTTTTGTATCAACCATTTGTATCATAATCTCCAAAATCCGTGGCTGATCAAATTGATTTGGTTAATGTTTTGCAGACTAAAAAACATTTAGATTCCTTGCTTTTGGCCATTATCAGGTTGTGTGGTTAAATAAGATTATTTTTTCTTAATTTTGCTCCAAACTGCTTTTGGTGTTACTTTTATTGATGGATCAAATGAGGCACAAAGATGTCTGGTATCGAACTCATTTCGTACCCTGCGTTTTAATTGCACGATTCGCATTCTTGTGCTGCTATGCTTTCATTCGTTGCTATATTAACCGGGCCCGTTTCGTCTTATTTTTATAATTGATTTTCTCTGATTAAAAATACAATATTGGTGACAAGGATAGGGCAATGTCTAGAGTAGACAAATTGCAATTTAGAAACAAATTAAAACGTTGTGTGTAAACAAATCGGCTTTATCGAAATTGGCCTAAGTTAGTTGTAATTGCCAAACTGTTGCAAATATTTCATGTCACTAAAGGCTCATGGGTCACGTGTTCTGATGCACCAATCACAACGCAGCAATATGAGACTTTGCTAACATGTTTTTTTGGCTCAGCATTCAAATTCGAACACTGTTTATTTGTACTCATTTGACCCCGACGTATTGGCTTACCATACATTTAGTTACGGCTTACGATTCATATATTGATGTGTCAACATTCGCCTTTCATTTGCGAATTGTTTGTTAGGACCTGCTCGTAGGTTTTATCAAATTGACTTTCTCTTTACACATTTTCACCAAACATGTCCTGCCTGGAAAATAGTGTTTGTGGCTTGGTTCAAATATTTAGATGATTTAATGCGACCACTGCTGTAGTTTGTCCAGTTTTCTTATACAGCTGCATAAATTTGAAGCCACAAACAGCTATGCAAGTTACGACAACTATATTACGTTTGTGTTTATTTTTGATGAAATATACAAAAACAGCAAACACTTTGGACGTTTCTGAAAAGAAGATGTTGATCTTCACTTCTTTGCATTAGTAGGTTCTGAAAAAATATTGATTATGTTTATTTGTTGCGATGGTAAGGATAAACCAGTGTATGATATTTTTTGTGACATACAACCTGATTTGGATGAGAAACACTGAAATAATATTGACAACTATTATTTCCCTGTCGTACTTACGTGGTTTTCAAGACATGGATGCGGTAAACTTGATTTGCCCATCCGCCTCCTTTGCCAGAATTTCCACAGTTGGTGCTAGCTCCATATTTTTTGTAGGTCAGATCGGCATCACGTGCTCCAGCGCACCAACCACCGTGTTGTAATGCAAAGACTTCATAGCCTCGCGCATGCGCAGCTTGAACACATTTGGCGATAGCGTCGTGGCGTGAGCCATAACTTCCGTCCAGGACTGGGTCGAGTCCTTCAAGTGTCGGAATGGCACGATTTGCTGTGTCTCTCCAACAGCCGAGATTTTGAAGAGAGACTGAAAACCAAAATAAGTTGTTTCAATTTGATGTAAACGTTGTTTTTTTTATTCTGGTATAGTTAATCGATTTTGGCTGAACGTTTTTCTATTCTGACATAGTAGGTAAACGATTTATTCGCCGTTGAAATGTTTTGCGTATCTTCCCCCATAACTTCTTACCTTCTGAAATGGAGTCGATTTCGTAAACCTGATTGGCCCAACCGCCACCTTCACCATCAGACCCACATGCGCTGCTCACACCATATTTACGGTAAGTATCACGGGCTGTAGATGAACTGGCGCACCAACCTCCGTGCTAAAAGAAAAAAGTCCCATGAATTAACGAGTAATGGTTCTATTTGTATATAGAACTGATGGCGACTAATTAAAAACAATTTGCCATAGAGCTTGATGTTATCACAATTTTTAGGTTTCAGTTTTATGTCTAGTGTTGTTGAATATTGTAAATTTCAACTAAGGCGTTGTAAGAAATATTCTTGTACCAATTTTATGTAATGTTGTAGCAATCCTTAATTTTGCATAGCAGTTTAACGAATAGAATAAGTTTTAACATAAAAGCACCAAGCCAACAAATGATAAGTAAGCTGCAGACAGTGCGCACTGTTAGGTTTTATGAGTGCAGCTGGTGACAAGACATTGGCTAGTGTAGCCATCTGACGGTACTCAAGTTTGTTGGGACTTGGGAGTATCACATTTTCATGTAAAACTGTGTGTTTTTTGCGTTACCTGAAGAGCAAATACGTCATCGCCGTGGTTATTGGCAACTCTGGCGCATTTTGCAATCGCATTGGATCTTGATCCGTAACTGCCATCAAGAATAGGATCTCCTTCTCTCGTAGGAATTGCTCTGGTCCCGGTGTCTCCCCAACATCCCAGATTGTTGTAAGTAACTGTTGTGTTATTGTATATTTACTTTTGTTACCGCATTATTTATTGCTGTAACCGTAACATTAGTGTCATATATATTATTTTACGCATGATTTATTATTGATACGCATGATTGCGTCCTACCGCATTTCACTATGTGTGACCTTTTTGCTTTATTCGAATTACGGCGAGGAAAATTTGTTTGTGGCAAAGTTGTAAATCCACGACTTTAAATTAGTCGTCAATTTGTTGCTTTTAAAGAAATATTTACTCGCATTGGCATTGTTAGTTGAATATGCGCAAACCAAGTTGAACAATTTTGCACTTTTGGTTGAAACACCATTCAATTTACCTGGATAATACGTCACTGCGCTTGCAGCCCCAATAAAAGCACACGCGATGGTCAGAATGAAAATCTTCATCGCTTCTGAAACAAAACAAAGATATATGAATAAACTAAGTTTGATTTATAAACCCCCCCCCCATTTAACAACGTCCAAACCGTATGCTGTTACATTTAGGTTTTAGCTGTGATATAAAAATAACTTTGTTGAAATGCAGTAATGATTAGATTTATTGTAGAAAAATGTTACCTTTTGTAGACAGTCGATTTCTGACGATTTCTCTAACGAAAGTTGTTGTTGATGAGTCGATGAAACTGATGATTTTCCTCAACAAACCTCCACTCTTTTATACCAGTAACTCGGTAATTTCCGTCGGTGCTCAAGGCTACTTAAATTGCTTGCAATGCAATGGTTTTTGACTCACTCGTCTAGTAGAGTTGTTGAAGTCCAGAGGTGTTTTTTTTCTCTGGCAATTCCCAGTCGTTTTTCGATGTAAAGTCATAGAAAGAAGTGGTGCGAAAAACGTGACAAAAAAGACTGTTAAAAGCACCATGGTGGAGTTTTTGTCGGTTTCGTAAAAGGAAAAAGAATATTGTGGGAAATTCCAACCTTTGCTCAAAATCAAACTGCAGTTTATTTGCCTGCCAAGCTATTTGCCTAGGCCCTAGGCCACAAAAAAGTTCGAAAATTCGTTTATATTGCTGCGAATAAATCTATTTGCGGTTCGGCTTAAAGTACGTTCTACTTACAATGTTACATGATTAACGAAACTTATCAAAACACATCATAAAAAAACGTTTAAGTATTTAACTGTGATGCAAATGTCCGAGCAGGACATACAAATGCAGCAAGTCTTGTTAATACTCGAATTTTTTTACAACACTATATTGCCATCTTAATTTAAATAACTCGAAGATGACAATAGTTGTATGAAATCGTTTCAACAAAACACAACTTTGTACATTTTTACAGCAGTAGTGACAAGTTGTTAGAGTTAGAATGTCAAGGCATATTATCACAATGGCAAAACACCACAACGTTACAACTCAACGCACTGTGATTTTCTACATTTGTAGTCAACTTGTTGTTTTTGGCGCTTAAACGGTCAAGCGAGTTTGAAGGTCAAAATATTTGCATCGAAGTTTCACCTAGTTGTGCGTCCTGGACTTTTTCCATACCTGGGTCTGTTAAAATGAGGATTTACCGTACAAGGTTTTAAGAGTTATTTTTCTGAAAAGTTCAATTATGTCCAAAATCAAGACATGTGCTTAAATATGTAAACAAAAACGTGATAATGCCCCTTTATAGGCTGCAATTGTGACGTAAGCTGTTTTCGCTTACGCAATCACACAATCGTGCCGAAAAGTGACACACCGGCACATCACGTCATTTCCGAGTTTTGCAAGGTGACAAACGGGGCGAGCTTTTCTGTGGTTGTTTTCACCTCGCCTCCATTATACCCGACCAATTTCGAGAAACTTGGGAAGTTTGGAGCCCGGGCCCGAACCCGAATCGTTTTTGAGAAGCCCGTTTAGACCCAAAAGTTTGATTGACAGGTTTATAGATTGAAGCCTCCGGAAAGACTTACAACTCTGATACCATCAGTTACAACAGCAATTAAAGCAAATAACAGACGCAGCAAAACCAATTTGTGGTTCCACATCTTGTTGGAAATGTATATGTAGTGTTAAATAAGGTGTCTCTGTACAAGCTATAAACCGAGTCACTACAAATGTTTGCTGATGAGTCTCAAAGGTATAATCGAGTCACTACAAATTAGAAAGGTATACCCCGTCCTTAACCTCCCAAGCTCCTGAGCTTGTCAGGACCGGAGTCCTGAAAACTCCACACACGTGTCTTGCACTTCGGTTTGTTTTGTTTATTGTAGGAGAGACAGAAAGAGAGGCAAGAGAAAGAGATCGAAATGAACGAGTGCGGTTTTATATATACCCCGGAAAAAGGCGTTAAATCGTACACATGTGCTCTTGCGATTGGCTCTTGCACAATTCCCACACAAAGCAGCGTCCAATCACAGCACGAGACAAAACCATACGGTTAAAGCACATAAACACCAGATCACAAAGTTGCATCTGCATCCTAATTAACTGCGACAGGAAATATTACAAAGTCCGAACATGATTTGTCAATACAGTGGGATTTGGTTACTATACATTTTAACTTCCTCGCAGCCTTTGAGCTAGCGAGTCAAAACCGAGCTATTTTGGTTAACAAATATTGCAAAGTTTGCACAAACTATGTCGCAACCGCTACATATACAACTGTTCAGCCTGACAGCGAAGCCCTTGCAAAACTCTCGGAAGTGGAAATCGTGATATTAAGAAATCAACGGCCAGTAAATATTTAAAAGAGAAAGACGCATTCACTCGCAGAAGTAAGATTGCGTGCGAAGCTCAGTAGTGGGGAGTGTGGCAGAGGAACTGTGGCTCTTTCCGGAGGAAGAGCGGCCCAGTATCCCAGAGGAGCAGCGGCCTGCTATCCCGGAGGATTGGCTTGAAACCCAGAGGAGGATTGGCCTAGTATCCCGGAGGATTTGCTTGAATCCCAGAGGAGAATTGGCCTAGTATCCCGGAGGATTTGCTTGAATCCCAGAGGAGAATTGGCCTAATGCCCCTAAGGAGAATTTTTCCTATACCTTTCCATAGGTGTTTTATTTCTATCCCTTTATAATCTATTCCCCCTCCTCCGGTGACCTTTAGGTGTAGGGTCTGTGGGGTATATAATTCATCTATCACAGTGGTGAAGACGCATTTCTAAGCTGATCGTTGGAATGGAATTTCTTCATCCATTTACTTGCGTTGTGGCCGGTCCCACCAGTTGCGGTAAAACACATTT